>JANRGW010004151.1:0-32402 GCA_024733675.1 Psilopsiagon aymara | reverse complement strand
TACGTGGTGAGCTGTTGTATTCTCTTCCCTTGTATTTCTCTTGTCATTATTATTACTAGTGGTAGCAGTAGTGGTTTCTGTTATACCTTGATTACTACACTGTACTTATCTCAACCTGTGGGAGTTGCATTCTTCTGATTCTCCATGTAGCAAACTGCATGGCTGATTTACGGCCTAAACCACGACATCAGCTTATTAAAGACATCCAACTTGATGGCTCTGCCCAAAGATATGAGATGAAGGGGGGAATAAAATGTATGTTAATTTCTTTGAGTGTGGTAGAAGTTGGAAACTGAGAGTGCAAAGAATAACAAGTTGCTTTGTAGTTGCTTTTGTAGTTATTTTGTATCCTATCTGGGAAGAATATTCACACTGGAGATGGGAAACATCCAAGGATATTGGTATCTCATACATTCTACTGAAGAAGTATCCAAAAAAGATACTTCCATCAAAATCTGCAGCAGCAAACAAGTGCCAAGTCTGAAAAACTGGGCCCACAGGAGCAGGGTAGAAGAAACTATTTGATCACCTCCTAAAGAATACTGCATTGAGATTGCTACCTTCACCTGCCAAGGTGAACCTTGACTGACAACCTGAAGACTTTCAGTGTGGCTTAATCACAGCTGGTAACTCAGAACCACACAGCCACTTGCTCACTCTCCGCCTTTCCTTCTCTCTGCTCCCAGAGGGATGGGGAGAATTAAAAGAATGTAACTCCCACGGGTTGAGATAAGAACAGTCTGGTAACTGAGGTATAACACAAACCACTGCTGCTACCACCAATAACAATAATGATAAGGGAAATAACAAGGGAAGAGAATACAACCACCCACCACCCACCGACCAATACCCAGTCTGACCCGAGCAGTGATCTCACCCTTCTGGGTAACTGCCCCCAGTTTATATAGTGGGCATGACGTGCTGTGGTATGGAATACCTGTTTGGTCAGTTTTGGTCAGGTGCCCTGTCTCTGCTTCCTCCCGGCTTCCCTTCCTCCCTGGGGAGCATGAGGCTCAGAAAATCCTTGGTCAGAGTGAACATTACTGAGCAGTAACTGAAAACATCGGTGTTTTCAGCGTTGTTCCCAGGCCAAAAGCCAAAAACACAGCACTGCACCAACTACTAAGAAGGAGAAAAATGGCTGCTACTGCTGAACCCAGAACAACTAGAAAACATCGCATCATCAGGACTGAGATCTGGAAATGGGGTGAAGAACCTCACTGAGAACAGAACTGAGAACCTGTGATGATTTTCAGATAATGGAACAGAATGAAACAGCGCTGTTCTTGTGGTAAAACCATTCACCATCAATCACGCTGTCTGGTGCAGAAGCAGAACTAACATTACTTTTGAGAAAGTGATCCAGACAGTACAGAAATGTGCATAGAAGATCACAAAAAATGTGTGTATGAGTTCACAGTCCTTAAAAAAAATAGTAGGGGAAATTTTCCACTATCTGAAAGAACTCCTAAAGCTGGTTTTGCTTAGCAGCTGTCAGTGGCTACTTTGAAGTAAATCTAGGATTAATTTCAGGGCCAAACTTCAGGGTTTCCAGTTCTTACTCTTGAGCTTTGAGGTAGAGTTGGCTGTGACCTTCTTCTGAAGAAAACCTTGAGGTCTTCACTGCAGATATAACAACTGCATGTTTCAAATCCCAGAAAGTGGTTATGGACAAAGATACCTGCTGCGACAACGAGTTGAAGGAACTCACCGGCTGGGAAAGAGACAGGGATGAAGTAACACCTCTGGCAATGCCTGATCAGAATTCAAATGAAAAGGTAACAGGGGAATACAAAAAAAGATCAAGCTTGGAAAGGCACATAATTATAATCTAGAGCATACGAACAGATGGCTACAACATCAATCAATGAATAAATAATAGTGCAATCTGATGTGATGGCATGATTGGATGAACTCAGATGACACCAGTCACACTCCACCTCATCTGAGTACCAGCCATGAAGCAGAGCAGGATGTGAGCACACTCATGCCCTACAAAACTGGAAATACAAAATTAGCAGGTCTCAAATGACTGGGTATATGAACAGCCATCATGTCAATGAATTTGCATGTGAGTTATTACCTGGAGATAGGACCACCGGTTACAGAATGGCTCTGCAACTGGACTGGCCCTTAAGAAGAAAGACAAACCAAGAAATAGAGATGAACAAAAAGGGCAACTTGCACTATGTTTGCTCTTCTGAATGGAAAGAAGCATGTTGCCACCAATACTGTTACTGGTTACATGCTTGTGCAGCCTTGGCAAGTGAATTTACTAACATGTGTCATCCACTTTGCTCCTTCCACTTCACGTTCATAGTTTAATTTCCACTACTGAGGTACAATAGAGTTGTTAGCCACATAGTACTTCAGATGCCACTGAAAAAATCAGTTACACTTCCATTCTGTCATTTGATATGTCAGTGGAACAGAAACAATCAAGAAGATTGACACTGATCACAATCTGAATTGCCATGCCCAGTCCTTGACAGAGGCTTGAATTAGTAAAAGTGTCATTCACTCAAGACTTTTGACTCTTCAAACTACTTGGAATGTGCATCAAAATGGTGGACGCTTCACTGCTTGTAAATAAAGCAATACATTGTGCCTTGCTGAACAGAACTTCCTAGACAGAAGAATTACTTTTTAAGAATCATATAAATTTAAGAGTGAACATTCATGGCTATTTTTTTAGTTGAAAAGTTACATACAAAATCCCAGAAAATGGATTAGCTTTAATAATGATGCTACATTTTCTTTCAGCATGTTTTTAATACTGGTGTCCTTCCCTGTACTAAAGAAGATTGTTTTAGTTACATTAGCATTCTATTTTCTGTTTTCCTTGCAATAGTTCAGTGTGCCTCCTATTTTCAGCAACATGATAGTATTTTCAACATCAAGGTTGCTCACTTCGTTTGAACACACCCTGGCAACACATACACATTGTGACAAAAAATAAAAATAAAGAGGTACATCAACCTAGTTTCTGCACAGCTGCAATGAATCCTCCATTCTTCTAGGATGTTGCCATAGATAGTCGTGTCTCAGAGCAAACAAGGACAAGAATAATCTTCTCTCTTAATGGACGCTAGGCAAGCACGTCAAAATCATTCAACAGTTTGTTTTCCTGTTTTGCCATAAATGCTGCTTTTCAGGATCACAATGGCAACAGTCAGAAGCAAGTATCATCAAATACTGTTACAAGTCTTGCCAACAGCTTGCAAGCCATCAAAAATGTTTTAATGACAATAAGTAAACATTTATTCTTATTACAAAAATGACTAAAGAAAGCAGACATAGCAGAATCTACAGATAACAGGTATCTACCAGAAGATAACACCAAAAGATGGGTTTATTAAAGTGTAATGCATGTGCTACATTACTTCACCCTACACTGTACAGTATATTAGACTATTATGCTTCATATTTATATAGAAAGACCACAACAGCATTTACAAGGTCAAAATGAAGAGCTAAGCAAGTGTACATTTAGGACAGGTCTATCCCAAACTACAGCAATTAGACTGCATCCACTGCCTGCACAGTATGGAAGTTAAAAACAGTGTTTCTCAGCTAGAAGGTCAAGAAGGACCCAGATTCAAACAATGACTTTAGCAAACACTGGTTCCTGTGTCCAAAATTTTTCCACCTAACTATGAAAACAACAAAACTTATTAAAACCGTTCCTGTTCTGCCTAAGAGATCCACAGACTCTGTAAGTTTCCAGGAAAGAGAGGTTATATTTCTATGGCTCGTGTTCTCTGAAACATGTAATGCATGCACATACTCAGAATGTAGATCTTTCTTACTACAATCAAAACCGTGTCTGTCTTCAGGATAACATTAAGAGCTATTTTCAGGCTTTGCTGACCATTCTGCTGTAGCATGTATGCAAGAACCTACAGAACAAAATTTTCACACCTGATTTTTTTTCATCTGCAGAATGGCAACCAGCCCATGAGACAAAGGGGTTGTTAAGGGAAAAGGACAGAGAAAATTAATGAAAATGAGGCAAAATGCATGTTAAAAGTTTAACTAATAGGAAATAAGCTCATTCTTTCTCTGATAAGCCACATAAAGATGGGTCCATACTGTCCCACACATTCATAGCTCCTCAGCTGAGAATATTTGTCTTTCATGTAAACAGCACCTTCAGGGCCACCCAACGTTGTCTGAAGACCTCTTTGATGGCAGCAGGAAACACTGAGACTGTGAAAGGAGTGTGAAGTGACTGGCTCTGTAAATATCAGGAGTGGGAATATTTTAGAACAGGATTAGTGAATTATTTAGAACAGGATTAGGTCAAGAAAGCACAAGGATAAACGAGATGTGGTTGAAATAGCCTAACCTGAATTTCTTAAAAGGCTTTTAAAAAATCCCTCATCAAAGGCTTCTGTGGAAACCCAACAGTCAGAGCTTTAGGGAAGGTTTTTATGTTGATAAATAACTGGTTTAAAGACAGGGAACAGAAGGTAAATAGGTTAGCCAGACAGCTCCTGCAATGGAGGGAGGTCATTAGTGGAGTTCACAGGGATTTGTGCAGGGGATGCAGTCGTTCATCATATTCCTAAGCAACCTGATAAAATGGATGAGCAGTGAGGTGAGAAGGCTTTATAATGATATTAACTTATGCACAGTAATAAGGATGATGGCTTGCTGACTGTGAAGAACTGAGAAAGGTGCTCATGGAAGTAAGTCCCTGCGCAATAAAGTGACAGATGAAATTCTTTGTAGATGAATGCAAAGTGATGCACAGGGGGCAAAATAATTCTAGGATCATTTATTAAATGATTGGCCCTCAGCTGACCATTATAGCTCAGGAGCAAGATTTTGAGGTTATTAAAATACAGAACCGTGAAAACATGCTCTTAGTGCTACATATTGTCAACACCTCCCGTTCCTAACAAATGCTAGGAACTATTGGGAAAGGAATAGAAAATAAGAAAACATTATTATACCACTGTAAAACTAACAGTTCCTTCACCCCTTGAATACTGTGGGCAGTTGTCATCTCCCTGTGAAGAAGGTCATAGCAAACCTGGTGAAACTGCAAAGAATGCCGATAATCAAATATATGCAATAGAACGTATGAGAGACAACTTACTAGGCTAGAGATCACTGGCTTGAAGAAGGAATATATTAACTGTATGTCTAAAAAATCATAAACAGCAGGGAGAAAACATACAGGGATGAAGTGTTTGTTGTCTCTTCAGTAAAAAATAACAACCCTAAGGGCATCAAACCAGGTTAGTAGGAAGCAAGTTAAAACAAACAGAAGCACGTGATTCCTTGTACAGTGACCTGCGGAACTTGTTGGCAAATAATTCTGTGGATGCTAAATAAAGTACTGGGCTAAAGGCAATGTAGGGCAAGAACAGGGAAGGGACATTTATCAGGAGTTATTATATACATGAAACTGCATGGAGAGAGGTTTAGAGGACATTGCCATACATGACTGGCTTGCTCTTACTGCCCTGGTAGGCTCCTGCTCATAGCCACATCTTGAGGCAGGATGAGGTTAGATAGATTTTTGGTCTGACCAGGTATGACTGTTGTGTTTGCACAGATGTAGCCTGAGTTCTAGCACGGTGCACATGACAGAAATTTATGGCTTAGGAGTCTGTAGACTTACTGTGTGCTTGCATGGTAGTAAGCATTCACTTAAACCTGTCAGCTCTTGATGTTAATAACATCAAGGACGACGTGGACAGGCTTCAGCCCTCTGAGTGTTCTTTATGAGCCAGCCGCAGGCCCCTCTATTAGCTACACTGTGACCAGCCATGTAAGTCATGTTAGTCTCATAAAATGGGAAAATATAGAAGCTTCCTTCAACAGAAGATGAAAATAAAAAATCCCAAATAAAGAAATCTCAATGAAAAGGGCAGAACAAAATCTATTCCTTTCAAAACTAGCAAAGCTAGAAAACATACTGGTGTGAGATTTATCCTCTGGAATTATAACACTAAAAACCTGGTCCATTTGGCCAGGTAAGTACATATTCTGGAGCATTTTCAGCTAGCACTGAAAACCTCAGAGACCAGAAAATTCTTCTCACAGAACAGATAAGCTTTATCAAGGGGAACAGCATTCTACCAAAAGTTACATGCTGTGATGTGTAGGCATGCTCACCTAATGAATTCACTCTTTTGCCTGAAAACTGCACAGAAGCCCAGGCAACTTGTGTGTATGGGGGTCACTGTCCAGTTTCACTAATGAGGAAAAGTACGTGTGGATTCATCATTTAGTAATAACCTTCTGAAATCCTGATACTGTGTCCTGATAAGAAGTCTTAAGTAGAAGGTCTCTAACTCCATACCCATCCACGGGGACAAGATGTGTCTATGTCAGCCCTGGACAATGAGTAAGTGAAACAAGCTGTGACCTATCAACCTTTCATCCAGACTACACTGGAAGTACTACTTCCTAAATTCCTACTAATTCCTCTGCTGAAATGATGAAAGACAAAAATGGTCGTGATATTCTTCATTGTCCCAAGTGAGGGAAAAGTCCAACTGAAATTATGTGAAAGTGTTGGGAAAAACAGCCAACAATCATGCATTGATTCAACTTACACTCTAAGACATTGTGCCAAGCACTGTGCTAAAGCACAGTGCTGAGAGAAGTCTTGGCTTCTCCTTTTTAGAAAGAACATGCTGGTACAGATTTGGTAAATACTAGTTTCATGAATAATAAATTAAATCATCCTTTACTTCATCACATCTCTCAATGTGATACAAGTATTATTCATAATACAGGGCCAATATGTAGTCTGTGGAGAGCCAAAAAAGCCATCACCCAAAGTGGAGAACAACAGTTTTGACAATCTAAAAGCCAACACTGCCAGGGAAGAACAAGGAAAGCAGGCAGTTCTACCACACCAGCAGGTTGCGAAAAAGAGGAGGTTCTCATTGTACTCTGCCCTCTGTGTCAATGTTCTGTGCCATCCACTCCTGCAGTTATACTCCAAGCACACCTTATGACACATGCTCAGGACTGTGTCCCTCCTGAGAACACAGCTGCAGCAGGCTGCTCAATTTTACAGGGGGGTCAGGAGGCCACCCGACTCCAATCAGCAGAGATTATGCTCTGGAATCAGCTTCTTCCTTAGCCTGCTCACATCCTCCCAGAAGGTGGCTATAATTGCTAGCTTTATAGTCTTGTCTGGGTGGAATCCAACCTTTTTTCAAAGCCTGCTGTGCTGAATCCTATGGTGTCTTCCTCAAAAGCGCTCTCCATGAGAACAGAATGCACATTTTAGCAGAGCAGGAGAGCATGTCAGAGCAGGTGCAGAATATACTTGCTTGGCTTCAAAGAGGGAAAAGTGCAGAAACGGGGTTGGTATATTGAACCCATTCTCTTCTTCACAGCCTTATTTAGAACATCTGCCACTGCAGATTTCAGCAAAGATGACTGTTAGTAGCAGAAGTTCTGGTCCAGAGGCACAAAGAAGAAGCTCCTGAGCACCCATGGCATGGCCCCATTCTTACTACACACAATGGAAAGAGCCTTGCTGATTTTACTAGGAATTGAGTCAGACCCCATCACCAAACTAGTCAGTCAGCTTGAAAATGTTGAGGGGGAAGGCTCAATTCTGCCTTTTAAATCCAAAACAAGCAGCAATCCAAAACATGTTTTCCCATTTCAGGCACTTTCCTGACTTACTAAGCCTCTCCTTGCTGTACTAAGACAATATTATTGTTTACTGGTTAGTCATTTTTAAAAAGGAATCCCATCTGTTCTGCTTAATTCCTGATTATTTCCAAGGTTCCCAATTAAATATGGAATAAGATCTTAATTCCAGTATGGTTCAAATGCACTGAAGTGAAGGCTACATCTGCTTTTTCATCTTCTCCTTTCTAGCCTAAGGTTGGGTGTCTTTTTTACAGAAATTTCTTAATTATTAGAAAATATAAGCATTGCTGTGAATGAGAAAGATGTGCAAAGGTTCCTTTACAGGTTTGTTTTCCTTTCCAATTTACAAATAGGAACAGAGAATTATATAAAATATAATAATCCCACAGAAGACTTATGTCACTTTGATATCAATTCCATGCTGAGCTTTGCATGCAAAAAGTCAAGCAAATTCAAATATTATAAACAATATGATCATTTCTGTTCATAGAGAATAAGACTGCTAAAGTTCGGCTGTTGTGGAGGTTTGCATGTCCGATCGCCTCTATTACTAACACCTCCCTACCTGATATTGTAGCTTTTTTTGAAGTTCTTAGCTGCCCTTAAATACTGTACTTTCCATTGACTGATTCATACACTTTGCCTATAGATTTGCCCTGCAGTAGCAATCTCACTATTCTCTTTTGCTCTGAAGTTCTAAATACCAATCACTAAACCTCTTAACTGCCCTCATGCAATCAGAGCACATCCTATAACATCCCGACTCTCCAATCTCATGCACTTTCCTGTTCCTAAAAGCTAACAGAACCAGCCTACTTTGCAAATATTCTCCCCTTTCCACACTGGCTCTCCCATTCTTCAGTAATAACTCCATCCACTAGTGTAATCTGCCATCCACAGTACAATTGTCCCTCCACTGCTGAAAAGACCCAAGAGGGCTTTGAGTACACAGAAAAGGATTAGGATTCTGATGCCTCTTGAACCCAGGAATTACTATGCTTTGTATAGTTCTGAATGTTACAGCTTTTCTCAAGAAAATGAGAAAAGAGGAAGTGAAAAAATTGAACATTACCTAATATAGTGCCAATTTTATGAAACCTACCACTGGAGTGCTAAGTCACACATGTATAATGAACACAACCCTTTCTTAATTTTGTTTAACTTATGCAGCATCTCTCCTCCCATAGTGGGATAAAGCCGTGGTATCCCATGAAAAAAGGGTCAAGCTAAAAGTATTCAGAAGTAGTCATGCATTTTACTACTGATTCATAAGAAATCTACATTAATTGTTAACATCAATGCACCAATTCTGCAATGTCCGTACTGTAATGTATGCAGAAATTATTTGCTCTGCACGTGCTTTTCATGGCCACCTTTTCACAGAGCATAATTTGTCTTGGACAAACCACTGGCACATAATGAACAGCATTCTGAAAAAAACCTTGAAGCTTTTCTTTTTTCTTCTGTCTGTTCTACAGTATGTTCAAAATATGTGGAGGATAGAAGATAAATTGACAGAAAACCAGATGACCCTTCTAAGACTGCCCGTACAGTTGTACAGACCATAGTCTTGGCATCCTACAGTAATTCCTATAGTGTTTTCTCCTAACACTTATCGCAGTCATAAAATTTATCCACCTTGCCTTGTTTCTTTGCTCACATCAGAGATTACCACAGTCACTAGCTACATAAAGTGCTTAGATTTTTTTTCCATGAATTTTCATGTGATATGTGATAAACATTCACCATCAAGCAATGCTCCCACTACTAATGAATTCCTCTAAAATTATGCTGATTCTTCTGAGTAAACAAACAGAGGTATCAATAAATCATTAGGGGAAAAAATAGATTAATTCAAACCAATTCTGCTTTAAAATCATGAATTTCGTTCCCCAATTTCAATTAATTTCATAGTCATAATTGTTAAGATTCTTCCCTACACTAATCACAGAAATCTAATCTTACTAAAAAATACAAAGGAATCAATTTTTTATTGCTTTGTGTTTAGAAACTGCTTTTCCTGAACAATAAAAACGTGTGCACATGCTGCATTTTGTTCCCAGTTAGCTGTCATTTTCTGGTTCTTTTTCACTAAGCTGATCTCTGGGTTGCCCATATTTCAGGAGGGGACCTTTATAACAGTGATAATCCAACTGAAGGCTTTATACTTCTAAACCCTTAATTAGAGATAATCTGATAATTTCATACCTTCAAATTCTGGGATGTAACTGGCTTGCTTGCTCTCTCTCGTGTCCATTGAACTTTGTCACATCTTTCAGTTTAATTTTTCTTCTTTTTTAATCCTTTTCATTAGACTTGTTTACCATAAGCTGCTACTCACTATTCCGCCAGGTAGCAATTCATGGTGCTATTCCATAACAAGGAAGGGCCACTGTGCTGTCCTCACAAAAGTCAATAGCAAAATTCCCACTCACAGCAGAAGAAATGAATTGTTGCTCTGATACATTTTAACTGAAATGTTAATGCTGGACTCCCAGCTAATTAAGTGCCCTCCCATTATGCTACTTTGCCTTTGTTGATTTTCTACTTGTCTGGCTTGAAATACTTGACTACTCCAAGAAATTGAGTTTTCTCTCTTCTCCTCTTTCCCTTGAAACCAACAAGCTCGTTCCTTTTCTTTTAAGATGTAATATTATATTTCTTACCATCCATGCTGTGACAAAATCTCCCATCCAAGTCCCAACTGCAGCTACCTTCATAAAATTTTCATTCCTGATGCCCATGAAGTCTGTTATAATGTATGCACTGTGGAAACAAGAACACAGACTGTAAGCTATACACATTTGCTTAATGCAGTTAAAAAGAACTTGCTTTAGTGATAAAATTTATGACTAGCTGTGAAAGATTTCCTGTTTTTTCATAATCACTTTTTCTGCTATATCTGAGTCTTGACATCAACTGAGTCTTGGCATCAAACTGGACCAGGATGGGTCAATTCCAATTAGAAATGTGGATCTGTTTTTACAGCCCATGTCTCTTTTGAAGGTGCTAAGATAACAATAGAAAAAGGCTTTAGGAGATAGTAAGGCTTTTAGAAATATAAACCATTTTACACTTTTTACCTCTTCCTTTGTACAAATGGAATTGCAGTATTCTTGGAAATGGTGACTTTGCAAAATCTTTATGAAGAAAAATCAAAATCTTTGGGGTCCCTTTAAAAAGACAATGGAGCCACTTGACTTTACCCTCCACCAGTTGTAGATCCACATGTTTTTTTAACACAACAGTGCATAAGCAAGCTTTTCAGAATTTCAGTGAGATGCCACTGCCTCTTTATTTATACTATGTATTTTCACAGGTATATGTTAAATCCAAAAGAAGCATTTCCATTCTGCTTAAATAATGCAATACATAGGATTTAAAATCTCATGCAGTAGGTTAACTTCTACTTTCACGTTCATCACAATGATATAAGGATAACTAAGAAGGTAAAGTTACTTGTGCTGGATAAAAAACTTTGTGAAAAAATCATAGCTTTTAATATACTGATTATCCCTTGCTAAAAGGCTTTTCTAGTGTTTAAAAAGAGATGATTCTCCTCAAGAGCTAACAAATTGAATAATGATAGCAATTATATTTGAACTTCCCAAGTGGTATCTTTGTTTTCAAGATGCCTGTAAACACTGCTCATACAACGTTATGCCTATTTAAGGGAGCACACAAGTGACCTAGCTGCCTGTGATAACTTTCTTGAGCATTGTGTTATCCATTATTCAAATTCTGCCCCTATTCTGGAATCATAACATCACAGCATCATAGAATGGTTACGGTTGGAAGGGACCTTAAAGATCATCTAGTTCCAAGCCCTGCTATGGGTGGGGACACCTCACACTAGACCAGGTTGCTCAAGGTGCTAGCCTTGAACACCTCCAGGAATGGGGCAGCCACAACTTCTCTGGGCAACATGTTCTAGTGTCTCACCACTTTATATACCAAACGCTGTAATAACTGGGACCTAACAGCCCATATCCCTGCAACTGGATCAGTACAAGCTGATTCCACTTTCTGGGGCAGTCCTGTTAAAATTTAAATACTTGATCAGGACAGAGGATCTTCCTAGCACAAACCCATGCACAGCACCACCTCACTTCTTAGATACAAGTTAGTATGTAGTATGTTCTTGAGGAGAAATATTAATATCACTTCATCTTATACATCATGACCTTTCAGCTAGTACGTCACTAACAAAAGCACCATCCTTTTTTTTTTTCTGTTGAACAGCATATAAATGATGGCTCAGATTTTCTGGTGCAATCAAAAAACAAACCCACATTTTTGTCCAAGCTAGTTTTAATAATGCTGCATGAAGGCATGTAGATAATAAGATCATCAATATTCTAAATTCACTCTACTGTAGATAATGATGTAAGAATACAACAAAAGTTACACTGCACTGGGTCAGTCTAAAGCCATCCTCTTCTTAGGTCTTGTCTCCAAGAGAAGGCAACAGCAGATGCTTAGGGTAGACTCTGAGAACAGGCAAGCACACTCCTTCCCAGATATATTCTCCCAGACTCTTTACAACCGGGAAACATGTGTAATTCCCTTTCTTCCTGTGTGTGCTGTTCTTGTAACATCTGTGAAGGTGAAAAATTGCCAAGTCTGCCTTCCCTAACAATCTGACTCATTAACAAAGAAGGCATGACAATAAATGTCCAATGTAAGGATGGCCCCCAAAACCAAACAATATCTTTTTCACTGGTGTGAAACATGTACGAAAACCACTCACTTTTTTATTCCTATTGCTCAAATGCATTATATAATCTCCTATGCATTATACATGATTACAAGTGTACAGAAACTAAACAAACACCTGCACAACGCTCCTGAATAAAAGACCATTTGGGTAACTCCTACAGCCCCATCACATCTAGAGGGGCTGCCACAGTCACCAGTAGCGGGCTGATGTACAGAAGATAAAAAAGGTTGAGAGGGCACTGGTCACTGAATGTAGATATTAACAAGTAGAAGATATATCAAACCAGACATGAGCTATTTTTTGATGGAAATTGAAATTCTGTATGTAGTCAATGTTTTCATTAATATTAGAAGTACCTGAAGGCTTATAACAAGGTCATATGAGCTGAAATACAGAGAAAAGCCTTGAAAGCACCAGATCACCCTAACAGTCCTTTTCATAACTTGCAACATGAGCATTTGAAACACAAAAGCAGCCAAGAAATCTAGTACAAACTGTGCATTGCAGTCTATAAGTAATTAAGGCCTAAATTAAATACGTAAATTGACAGACAATTTAACACTGAGTTAAAATAGCGCATTATTATAGAAACTCTTAAGAACAATCTGTGCATATCTTACATGCATTTACCATTTAAAATATACCTACAACCTTTATGGAACAGGGAAAATATTTTTAGCACTGCCATTATCTTATTAGAAACACTAATGAAATACACTGCTATTTTATTAAATATCAGCATTACATCCTGTGTCTTTTATGCTCTCTGCAGTATTATTTGAATTTCAAAGCACAAAGAGAAATTGATTTTTTTTTTTTTTAAATATGGATTTCTGGCTGCTAAAAATGAAGAAAAAAATCCAACTCCATTTTTAATGTTCAAGTTTTAGTTTAAATATAAATGAGAGTGGCTAGCATTTTTGAAAAAGCCACACCTGCCTGATGATGCTACCAGGACATATATTTTAACAGTACAAAAAGCAAAATTAATTCTATAGTGGAAATATCCTCACTTTTTCCTAGCTTTAGCTAGTGATTAGAGCAGTTTTCATTAATTGGTTGGTCTGCTTCCTGTCTAGGACCCTTGTCTGCACCTTGCAGGAGGGACAACAGCTGTTCGGTTCCAGTCAAATGATCAGCCTAGATTTTCTATGTCATGTCAACAGACTTCTGATTTCTTTGCTGTACTTTCATTCCATAGCAAGACACATCCATATTGCATGAATAGGACGATCTAAGAAAAACTGAGTGAAAAACACAAGAGCACATAACGGTAAAAAAAGCTTCAGAAATGGACAGGATGTGTATAAACAATTAAAGGCTGTGGGGCCACTATCTATGACAAGTTTGCAATTAGGATTTGGGACAAACCCACTATTAATCTTTGACTGTAAGACTGCAAAGAGCAATTTCCCTGGCTTTGCAGCTTCCAGTCTACCATCATAAGGTGCTGCCTACATCCATGCTGTTGTAAAAGATAAGTCAGTAACAGTAAGTCAGTAAAAAGATATATAAGCTCAATGTATTTGATCACTTTTCTGGAGTTTGCAGATGAGTGTGCACAGAACAGACAAAAGAGAGAAAGAACAGAACTAGCCCAGAGAAATTTTCAAAGAAAGATATCAGAGCATTGCTTCAAAGAAGGATGACACTTCAGCAGCTGCTAAAATGGCAAACAATCTGAAAGCAAATGGGGTGTTTTAAATTTTAAGTTGGGTAAAGATGCACAAGCTGCTGTGGTGTTGTCAAGATTATTCTATGCACTGGAATTAAATTCATGGCTGAAACTCAGTGCTGAGATGGTTTATTCTTGACCATCAAAGGAATCTAAAACTGGGATGTAGCTTGAATTCAGACATATAAATTTAAGCACACACCAGGGATCCACACTCTCAATTGAGCCTAGTCAGAACAGTAAATGCAGATTAGAGCATGATTTGTCCTCATGCAGCTGTGGACAGGCTGGGTAAAGGATTTGTATGTCTTATGTTACAGCAGAACGGGTAGCATGTCAAAACAGCACATTTACTTCTCAGAAGGCATTGCTAAACCTACATGACTAAATAATTCCAGGTGTTGTGATGTATCCTGGTCTCCAGATGATAATCCAAAGAGATCTGGATCTCTTGTAAGGCCCATGACACACCTGACAGCCCACACACATTTGAAGTGAACCCTCGATCTCCATGGAATGCAGTGACAGCATAAACATAGGGGAAGTTTTAGTTGCCTTTTAATGCCACTTTAGTGGCCTTGATGCATCTTAACTACACTTCAGCTGGCTCTCTGTACACTCTAGGGTATCAGAGGCACCAGGCTGGCACAGAACAAAGGGCATGTTCTTTACAGGGCCTACATAGCATCCATAAAGAATGGCAACTTAAGGCTCTTCAAAAAGGAGGGGAAGTATATATATCTTTAATGTTGAGTGATAGGAAGTCTGTACATGTTCTGCTATGTGCTTTTGTGAGGCAGCTTTATTATCTGGTATTCCCTCTACACAGAACTCATCTTCCTTGGTGTACCTGACAAAGTGAAATACCTTGGCAATGGTCACCAAGTGACAGCATTTGAGTTCACGCTGGCCGCCAATAAATTCTGCATTTAGACATGGCACCCCAAGTTTCTTTAAATTTAGCCGAGGCAAAGAGCAGCAGAAAAATGAAAACATTCGCAAAAGACAGCAGATACGTTCTTTATCTGTATTTGTCACTCTAAAATGACAGAATAGCAAATGAGACACTTGGTAGCACTTTGCTCAACTGAAAAGCCATCCTCTCCTGCTAGGAACTGATGTCAGAGCCACAGGGAACTGGAAGATACACAGAAACAAGACCTGCTGTCCTACAAACTGTCATATCATAATGGGAATGGCATAACGTATAGATATCTACAAAGAGTACAGAGAGCACAACAGCTAGCTATACAGTCCCTAACCATCCCCTGCACACACTTTAGAGATGAAACTTCTGTAGCACTGGAACAGAGAGAATTAAAAGGCACTGAACCAGGAATTTTGCTTGATGAGGTATTAAAGAGAAAGAGCCACAAGAAGCTCAGCAGGCTCATCTCCAAGACACAACAAAACTACGATGCAAAAAGGGCTTGTCCATAGCAAGACAGATGCATGGCAGAACACCTGAGACTAATGGATTGATGCTGTAACTGAACACAAGGGGTTTTTTAAATAGGGCAATAGAACTGTGGTTCTGAAAACCTCTCCTCATCAGCCTACAGGCCTGAGGGCTGCCTGACTTACTCTGATGACTTGGCTTTTAAAGCTCACAAGGCATTTGAAGTTCTGCTGCTAGGCATGTACAGGAGCTGCTTGCTCTCCGCAGGAATAAGCTATTGGCTTCTAGCTCACATCCTATATTGACTGGTATCGCTAAAGTGGTTAATCCTCCACTTGGTTTGCCTCTGGAGCTCCATTTGTGAAGTGTTTTGCAAGCCTGCCTATAAGACAAGGCCCACTGAAAAATGCACCAAATTCCATTTCTGTCTGTTAATGTAGAAGAGGTGCATGCATGGGGCTTAAATGGTAGGAAACACAAGAGATCCAATCCCTATTCCAAGGGACACTGGTTCAACGTGTTTCAAAGTTATAGAATTGCATCTCACTGTCACTCTCAATAAGAAAAGTAAAGGTGATGACCAGCTCCTATTAGAATAGTATTATTTTTGTGTATGACACTCTCTAAGAGGATGAGAAATATGCATTTCAGCCTCCTGCAAAGGATGAATGAAGCTGTGGATCCCATTTCTTGTACAAGTATCATCTTCCATACATAAAACAGGCATTCCCTTTCCACCACTTTTAGAGAAGTGGAATGGATTCCACTGGTCAGGATGAAGGCTTGTACTAGATCACAAGTACAGCCCTAATTAAGGTGCGTCAATAAAGCTGGGACAGGATATATTCCTGTCATTATATAGCTTCTTTACTGCAAATAATAGAAGCTTCTTGTTCCCTGTGTGGGTATTTTAGGGATCCTGTAACAATAACCTTCAAGAATTTGATGTCCAGTAGAGTCTGGACTTCTCCTGAGGGACCAGGTGGTATTGAAACAGATTAACTTTTGCCTAATGATGCCTTCCTAAACTGTCTCCATAATCAATGGATTTGACAGCTATTCAGAGTAGGATGTTAATTTAGATGATTGTCACATATGGCACCACTGAGGGCCAACAGCTTACTTCTAAAGAATTTGCAAAATGTAACTCATTATGCCAGGGCTACTGCAAGGGGATGTGACAATCTGCACCTCTCCTGGGGAAATCGTAGGGGTCTGAAATTTCACAAGTATTAAGGACCTCCACTATGGGAGGAATGTGGGCTCTTTAGGCTAAAGGTAAATTCTGGTGAGTGCTGGCACATACTCCCAGCTAGTTTAAATGGCAGAATTTGCTACATCTACTCTTTTTTTTTTATGCCAAACCTTAAATGGCATAAATAAAACCAGTATCTGAGTTGGGAATTTAACCCAGATTACTCACCTCTCAGATCAGCAACTTTCTCCATCATTATGTAAGTGCTTTGATGATGTACTACAGCTACATACTTCACTACAAAGTACTCCCTTTGGACTGGATAGTCTTGGAAAAAGCATAAATGGTGTCTAACAAAAGAGTTCAACAACTTGATTTTTCAGACTTGTCATATCTCTGAGATATATTTTCCAAATTTTCCAGAATTTTTGCTATTCTTGTGCAATGTGTTTCATCACATGTATATTCTGTTTAGTCAGAGAAAAGAAAAACAGCTGCAGAGTGCATTTGGCATCTTTCTGCAGCAAATGTTACGCTACTCAGCCAAGGACAGGTTTGCCTGAAACACCTGTAATGCTGGTGTGCTAATAGATGAATGCTCACCTAAATATCAATAGCACAGCCTTAACCAGCCCCCATCACACAATCACACAGACACAAGCATTGCAGCTCTACATATGTAGCTGTTGATGCTGTTAATGCATAAGTGGTTTTTACTGTAGCAATGAAATAAAGAGTTGCCTCTTACACGCCTCTTTGATACTACAGGAGAGGATTATGTATTGATTTACACCCAAATGAATTCTTTATTGAAAATAGTACACAAAGGAAGTAAGAGAACTGTATCGCTTTCTAGCATCTCTTTTACTAGGCTAGTAAAACTACAGCTAATCCACAAGACTGTAGTACAAGCTGATACATTACATGCCTTATTTGATTGACTCCATTTGCCTATATACTAAGGCATCAAAACAGTTTTACAGTGAAAAGGAACAAAAGCAAGCACAGGTGCCGAGGGACACAAAGAGGACAACTAGCCTTAGGCGTACCCATTCTGAGGGTTTAAAGAGGACCTTGACTTGTCAAACTCTAGCATACTCTGCATATATAGGAGTAAGTTTGCAGTCCCAGCCCTTGCTGTTGCATCCTGAGAAGGATAATGAGTGCTGATTTTCACAAGCTGCTAAAAGACACACATGTACATTGAAGAAAAATGCATACTCAGTTTCTAAATTTAGAAAAAATATGTGAACTGTTTTATGGGGCTTTTTACATTTGTCAAATGCTGTAGGGTCGCTTCTCTTAAACTACAGATTATTATTTGATGAGAGGCATTTTATAAATAGCAACTAAAATTTGAAAATAACATGAACAACTTCAGAGAAACCAAGGAACGTGACAGGCAATGCATTTGGGGAGGTTAAGCTAGGTTAGTAACTTAGCAAGAGAGAGATGCAGTAAAAATAAATATTTAAATAAATACTTGGGTTTAAGCACGGCAAGACACGAGCAAGAATGGCTTTGATCAATGCTACACTGGCTGAACTCTTCGGAATGGAACATGGCTTCCACACATCCATTCCCAGAGTTGACATTTCAGTATGGCTAAGGATAGACGGGCTGTAATATTCTCAGAACTGGCAGTTGTAAGAAAAAGGAGATTCACTTTGAAAAAGAAAAAAGAACTGCTCCTATCATTGCCAGAATGCAAACAAAATTAAAATGATGCAGTTGGAGCTTTACCACTTCGATGAAGTGATTTGATAACATTTAAAACTTTGGTGAATTCCAGCAAACAATTTGTTCTTTCTATCTATTTCAGTCTTAGGGTTGGCAGAAAAGTTTCGGAGAATTATTATAACACTGAATAAACTGGTAACTGCAGTACTACTGCTCTTCGGAAAGGAAACTTGCTACAAAACACTGAATGGACTCTGCTTGTAAGTAGCAGCCCAACTGGGAAAGAGAAAGCAGAAATACATTTTAGAAAATTATAGTAGAAACTTGAAATTATCAGCAGATAGTGCAACTTTACGTGTTAATTTTTTTACTTATTAAACTTCCCTGAGCCATTGATAAACCTTTTTTTTTTAAGTAAAATAATGAAATGCTAGAAAACTGCAAACATACCGTAAGTTAAAAATTGGAACAAAGAAATAGTGTCACAGAATCTCTGCTGACAGATTCTCATCAATCATAACTGAGAAGAATTTGAGCTGGCTCTGAAAAAATATTGTAAGCCCGCAATGTAAAACAAAATTGTGACATTTTCTTACAAGTTTATTTCTTTTTTAATAATATACTATAAACAAAGTTGATGGTTTTGCTTATTTAATGGCAATGTTTTAAGGCTTTATAAAGACTAATATTAGTTTGAATTTTCAAGGGTCTACTGTAGTAACTGGGTGAAGCAAGCACCATGTGCCTTCTTTCAGTACTTTATTGTCAGGGACTACTGATAGCCTGCAGCTGAATGACAAGTGGCCAAAGGACTGTCCATTCAGCATGAACCCGGCAACTTCTAGTGTTTTACTGAACACTAAAAGACATTGCAAAACCCTCCATATTTGTGATTGGAATGAGGTAAGATGCTTCTCTACAGCAAACACAGGACCACTAGTTGAATCTCCTAGATGAAGTCTGAATTTTGGAAGTAATTGGTCTGAATATGAATGCTTATTTTTAAAGCGGTGAAGACTGACATATGATTCACCTTACAGTTTGTACTGAAGTACATGAACATGTAGTGAAGGAGTGCAATTGCTGCTAAATAGGCTAAAATGGTTTTGTTTTGTTGGTTTGGGGTGTTTTTTTTCTACATCAGTACAGTGTGGTAAATTTTAATTTTGACATTTCTGTTTCCAGAGTTTTGCTGCAGAGATACGTCAGAGTATCTGAAGCAGAGGAGACATCCTTTATAGGCTAGAAGGTGAGTTCCCTGACACACAGGCTTTAAATGACAATTTCAAATCCATTCACATTACCTTTTATGTAAGATATGAAGACACTCAACTTGGCTTGTGTGCTTGCACTGCCAGTGCTTATGGTACCTCTGTTTCTTTCTTCAAAATTACCAGGAGAAAAAAATGGTCAGGAGCATTTTATTATGATTATAAAATGTCAGGTTGTCAGAGTCCACAATCACTTGAAGGAACATATTGCTTTTAATAGAAATAAAAATCTGAAAACATGAATGTATTTACAAAATGCAAATACCTTGCCAGTTCCCAAACAGAAAATAATCTTTTGGTTTGATTTAAAAATGAAGTTATTTATACCTAGAAATTTTTAGCTTGATTTCACAGAATCTCAGGCTGGTTTGGGTTGGAGGGGACCCTGAAGGTCATCTAGTTCCAACCTCCTCTTTTAACCTGTTACTACAATCATTCTAGCTTTCTTTCCAAATCTGCATACCACAAGCATTATCATTATTTTCATTTCTTTTGCTGGTTTGGGTCACAACATCCTTCTAACTTGAGAAAATTCTCAAGAGACTCAAAAAATGTTTTACATCCAAATCACTTCGCATTGGTATTTACTGAAAAAAGATTTTTCTTTCAGAAAAATGTCTTTCTACCTTAAACTGCAACACCAGATAAGGTCAGATATTCCTTTAGAGAATTCAAACTTTAACTACAGATATGAAAATGTTCATCTTTCAACAGCAAGGCAATTTAAGGCTTAATTACATCTGAACAGTATCAAAACCAATTTCACCTTTCCATTTTCTATTTAAATATTACTTTTTCACAAGAAATTACTCAGGTTTTCTCATGCACTAAGTTCGCAGTAAATAAGCAAAGTTGTGAGAGAATGATTGTGTAGGTCTGTAATGACTATTTTAAAATAGGCTAAACAAATATGGACTTTGTACCACAACTGTTCAAATTGTAAAAAATACTACACAGGTGTCAAGGTTGTAGAACACATTATTCAACTTAACAGATTTTTTTTTAATTGTTTATTTGAATTATTCTCTATAAAGACAGTAATATTTGAAAGGAATAAGTTAGGATTAAGACCAGTCAGTGATAACATCTGAGATAATGGATGGATGGTCAGGCACAACCTTGCTACTTGAATGAGTAAAAAGGAGACTGGACTTCATGGAAATTTGAGGATAAAATGAAAATTTCTTAAGTATTAGATTATTGACAGACCCATCAAACAAGAAATTAGTAATAATTGAACAAAACAGATAAAATCACAGAAGAAAATTAGGTTGGAAGGCAACTCAAGGGATGAACTTATCCAACCCCTCATGCTAAAGAGGCCTAACTGGCATTAAATCAGATTGCTCAAGGCCTTATTTATGCTGAAAGATTGTTTATTTATTTAAACTTATATATGTAAATCTAAATATTTTATCAAAAGCAAAGTTAATATTACTTAGATGGCTGAACAAAATTTAAAATGCCACAAGGGAGTGAGTGCTCCTCACAATTGAGTGTTCCAGATTTCTAGTTCAAGTGGTCTCTTTTGATTATGCCAAGTCATCATCCATTTAAAACAGTGCTAAAGTACTCAAATATCTGGCACAGAATACTGCAAGCAGCCAAGCTTTTCCTTTTCCTATCCCATCATTAGAGTTCAATGAAATAATGCACATGCTACTATAGATCTCCCTGAGTTTGAAGAAGGAAGACAGCACTTAACTTTAAACTCTATATCATTATGTAGTTTGATATTTCTTAAATATCTTCCAACAAATAAGACAAATGTAAGGATTTTATATTAATATAAGTGATACAAAATTTAACCATACACACAGGCATATATTGCTTATGCGGCATATATTCCTTAAGCAGAATATAAGTTAATTTTTTCGACACTGAAAGACAGAACAAGTCAAAATGCTAAGAGTAAAGTGAAATTAAAATATAAACTCCTTTTCCTATGGGATCTTTGTGCTACATAGAGGCAAAGCCTAAAATAAAGTGGAGCAAAAGCCCTTGAAAAAACACTGCTCAGTTGCTTCTTCATGAACGCTAATGGCTCTCATGCCTACTCCAATGGGTGCTGAGATCCCTCAGCATGCCAAGTTATTAAATGCTGAATTTGACAAGGGCCACAGGGAGACCATCAGTCACCCAAACTAATGAAAATCATATGTGAAAGGGGAAGCAAAATATTAAAAAATACTTAAAAGAATGGAGAAAGTTAGAAGAACTGGAAAATTGGACAGGCAAAGTTAATGGAAGGGAAATTACACGATGAGTATACACACAAATGCAGAAAGACATCTAAAATACTTGAAAAGGAAGGTAGGTCAGACCCCAGAATGGGACAGATGTGATCACAATCCTCAAATGTTTTAGGAAAAGTATTTAGACTCAGCTGCATTTTTTTGTTTCTTTTGTAAAGACTTAGCTGTTGAGGATTTCAGCGTTGTAGAGCAAGTCTCACTGCAAAAGGAAAAACAGGGAGATGCTTCCTTCCTTAAAAAGCCTTCACTTAAAATCCTAATTTCATACAAAGAAATGGGTTGAAGCTCTCTATATTGTCTTTTTAATGATTATTAATGCTTACAGATGCTTTGCTGTATTAGGGTGCATGCAGATAAAAGAAGACTAAAACTACAAATTGTTTACTGAAACTGCAAATTGTTTAAAGAATTTAGAGCGTATACCAGTGTGCAACAGCACAAATAACTTCACAGGGGTTTTATGAGACTGAAAATGGCATTACCATGTCAGCCTCACTAGACTTTTAAAGGAAACATGTTGGCAGAAGTAATAATTCAGCCAAAAAACCCCAAGACTATTCAGATGGAGAATGGATACTAGAATTTGATACAGCCACAAATGAGCCCTAAATAAGAAGCTTCTGAAGCACTTTCTCCACAAATGGTTTGTTCGAGAATGCTGTCCAACTTCTCCAGTCTGTATACACATAGCCAACACTCTGGATCAAGTGAATCAGGAAACTCTTACGAAAGAAAAAGTTATTTTTTTAAAGCTCTGTACAGGTGCAAAAGAGCACCAAATATCTTTCTGTCCTGTACATTTGGTTTTGTATCTGTTAAAAGATGACTGGTGTGTATCAGTCTTCCTGCAGTCTATAAAGCCAGACTGAGATAAAAAAATTGTTGGAGTTGTTAAGAACAAATGATCTAAGGTGCCCACAGGTAGCTTTGAGAAGAAATGGAAGGCATCACAACTGAGGAACTGGTCTGAGGTTTTGGTTGGCTTCTCTCATAATGTAGTAACAGCACCAGATTGCAGAGCAGATGGAAAAGAACTAGACTTCCGGCAATGCACAAATTAACAAATCGAGGAGATGATTGCTTTTTTACTATATTACTTGAAAATGGTATATAAAGAACAACAGGGTCTAGGGCCAGTCATCTGACAAGAGCTGGCATATAATCATATCAGAGAACTTCACATGATAAAAACAGGGAAGAACACAGCCTGCTCTTCCAATTCTTGGCGGACAAAGCAAACATCTTTATCGTGACTACTTGACCATCCAATGGCTGATATCATCTGAAAGAGTCCGACACTGGATATGCTACAAATTTTCTCTGTATTGCACTAACTGCTGTATTTCCTGGTCCTCACACTGCTCAGCATTTTAGATAAATGTACCATTGAAACAAAGGGGGAAAATTATCAGAAGTTGCTTGATGATTTTATCCTCAAATTAACATAACTATATTGCAGACTGTCCATTTTACAATATAGTCTCCTTTTAATGACTTGAAAATGAGTTATCAGAAGACAGATGCATCAGAGTCAGCCACACCCCACAAGTGTCTGCTCAGGCACTATCACTTGTAGTACAAGGTTCAGATGCACGGAGAAAAAACATGAACTGTGGTGTGAACTTTGTCCTCAGAAAGAATATTCTCCTATTTTTTCCCAAGTAAAGGACTATCACATCATCAAAAGATGGAGAGAGAGATACACGCACTTCATTTTTGATACCCAGTCATTAAACTTTCATGGCTTTGATGGTTTTGGGTATTTTTTAAGGTCAGTTAGTTAAAACACTGGGTTTCATCTCAACTACAGGCTTTTAAAAAAAGTCTCAATTTCAGCTAGTAATCCTAGGACCACCCAGAAGAGTCCATTTCTCTCCACAATCAATGTGGAAAAATAATGTAATTCATCTGACTTACCTTAAACATCTGCATTGGGTCTGGCTGGGATGGAGTTAATTTTCTTTACAGCAGCCCGTATGGTGCTGGTTTTTAGGTATGTGACCAAAATGGTGTTAACACACTAATGCTGCCTACCAAGGTTAACTTGCAAGAAATCTCTCAATCAGATGAATCACCTTCTCAGATTTCAGTTCAGTTAAATGTAAAAGACACTACTTTGAAGTGTCATTAACAAACATACCTTGACATCTCTACATTGGATGCATGCAAATCATCAGGAACAATGCCAACATATTTTGCAGTAAGTAGTTTCTTAGTTTACTTATTGATTATGCAGGAGATTTTGTAATTAAATTCTGATATTCTACATTGATGAATGGAAGAAATAGAAGGTTGCTGGATGGCTCTGCAGAGCAATTATAAACCCTTCTCTTTGCTCAGAAGCAACACTGAAGAAGTTCTCTCTGCATTCTGAAACAAGTTGAGAACATAAGAATGGTCAGAAGTGCCTGCTCTGAAGCAGACAAGACAGAATGTAATTCTTCAATTAAAAACACATTTTAAGATTTGTACAACAATATTTTGTTTTGTAAAGAAGAAGATAAAGAAAATAAACAGCTCTTTAAAGCAGTAGTGGAAGCACCACTATGAGGTAGAAGGCAGTAAAATACTGTGAGACCTGATCAATAGAAACTACTGGCTAGAGGTAGAGAATGATTAAATTATCATATTTCAGGACTTCCAATTTCCATTTGCAATTAAAATTTAAATACATCTTTCTTCAAAGTTTTATTATTTTTCAAAATAAATATTTCACTAGCTATATGTCAGATATAATGACCTTTTTGTGTGGATTTTTTCAAACTTTTTCAAATGATACTATGTGAACAAAAAAGATATTCGTATCTGAAGACAGGTCACAGCATCAAATCAGACATAATACCACATATCACCTTTTTACATAGGTATTTGTTTCAGCTGGAATGGACTTAATGTTCTTTATAGCAGCCCATTTATTGCTGTGCTTTGCCCCTGTAGCTACAGAGGTGTTGATAAGACACCAAAGTTTTGGCTATGGCTGAGCAGTGCTATCACAGCATCAGGGCTGTCTCTCCAAGTTACCACTCCAGAAGGGAGTAGGCTGGAGATGGGAAAGGGGCTGGAGAGGACACAGCTGGGACGTCTGATCTGAAATGACCCAAGGGGCATGCCATACTGTATGGCATTATACTCGGCAATAAAAGTGAAGGGGGAAAAAGGAGGGAGGGACATTCGTGGTTACAGTGTTCACCTTCTGAAGCAACTGCTCTCCATATGGAGGCCCTGCTTCCAGGAGGCTGCTGGACTTCTGCCTGCTGGTGGGAAGTAGTGGATAAATTTCCCCTTTTTTGCTTCCCTTCCACACGTGGCTTTTGCTTTAAGTTCTGACTTCACCTCAACCCTCAAGCTTGCCAACTTATTTTCTTCCCCTGTCCTGCTAAGGCAGGAGAGTGAGTGACTGCCAGGGGTCTGGTAGTCAGCCAAGGTCAACCCTCCACAATGCCTTATGTGTATGCTGACTTTCTAGTAGCAAAAATAGTTCACAATTGATAAAGTAGCACTCTGACTTCATTTTAATATTACTTTAAATATTACTAAAGCAACATTTTGAATATGAATTGTAATGAAAAACTTGTGGTAGGATTTTCAGAGATGCCCAGCACCTACATTCATCATGCAACGTGTGCTTGTAGCCCATAAACCCAATCGTATCTCATGCTGCATCCAAAGAACTGCTGCCAGCAGGCCAAGTGAGGTGATTCTGCCCCTCTGTTCTGCTCTGATGAGACTCCCCCTGCAGTACTACATCCAGCTCTGCAGTCCCCAGTGCACAAAAAATATGAACCTGTTGGAAAGGGTCCACAGAAGGGACACAAAAATGATCAGGGAGATGAAGCATCTCTCCTGCGAGGAAAGGCTGAGAAACTTGGGGTTGTTCAGCCTGGAGAAGACTCTAGCGAGATCCTTCAGTTCTTAAAAGGGAGGTATATGAAAGACGGGGAATGACTTTTAGCAGGGGCTGTTGTGATAGGACAAGGGTTAATGGTTTTAAACTAAAAGAGGGGAGATTCAGGCTGGATGAGAGGAAAAAATTCTTTACAATGAAGGTGGTAAAATACTGGTACATGTTGCCCAGAGAGGTGGTGGATGCACCATCCCTGAAGACATTCAAGGCCAAGCTGGATGGGCTTCTGGGCAACCTGATCTAGTTGAAGATGTTCCTGCTTATTGCAAGGGTGGTTGGACAAGATGACCTTTGAAGGTCTCTTCCAACCAAAATTATTATATGATTATAAGATTTAATGGTCATATATAGTTCTCAAAAACAAAATGTTAAAATAAATACAATTAGAGACTTAAAAAAAAAGAATATGTGATTGTCATTTGCTAAGATCACTTATTTACAAAACCAATGCCAACAACTCGATAAAACTGTATTTCCACTTTTGTTCAGCCCACCTTAATCTAGATAGAAGAACTGCATTCCTATTTATAGATGAATCTTAATCCACTTTCAGCCACTGAGACGTTCAGAAGATTTAGGTCTTTCAGTTCAAAACTTATAAACCAGAAAACTTCACAAATCATATCATTTTGTATAATATATATATTTATGATAAATATATTAACTTAGTGAAAAATACCATCACTCAAAAGACAATGCAGATGATCTATAAAAAACCTAAAAAAGAAGCATCCCCATGCTTGTGAGTTTATCTCCTGTAATGTTTGAAGAACATTTCTTGACTTCATTTGAAGTCAGTAGCCTGTCACATTTCTGAACTGAAATTCCATTTCTTGTTCTGTACTGCAAATGAAAACAAAATCCTCTGCTAGATAAGAGAAAAAAGAATGGACTGTGACACTGTCTCTTTTGATTTACTGTATAGACACACTGTGCATTACACTGAATCATCTCTTTAATTTCCCCAAAGGCTGTATCTCAGAGCTGGCAGGAGATCTGTTCCTTGCAGGAATCCAGCTCCACTTTTTCACATCCAGTTTTCACATTTCCCGTTATACTAGAGGGTGGTCATTTGCCAGAATTTAAAGCTGTCTTTTTTTCTACTCTTTTCTGTACTGACCAGAATTCAGTTGTTCTACAAGTGATCCTTTACTCCAAATAATAACCAGGCAGGTAACAGTGAAAAAGAACGAGTTTTACATATTTTCATAGAATAATTTAAGTTGGAAGGAACCTCTGGCGATCAGTTAATCCAAACTCTTGCTCAAGGCAGGGCTGGTTTCAACCTGATCAGGTTGAGGGAAGTTGAGATCTTCCCTCAAAAGCAGAGCACATCCCAGATTATTGCTGAAGTTTCAGGCCTCCGAAACTGCTGGAGACAGAGGCAAGGAGCAGTATAAAGATAGCTGCTGCTACACTGAATATGCACGTGGGAAACTGCTTAGGGTTTTATTAAGATAACAGTATCAATATCCCGGCCTCCCTTCTGCAATTTGGGTAACCCATTTCAGGAAGACTGACAGCTTCAAGCACTCCAAAAGTTTACTCTGTGCTCTAATGATTTAATTACTTGAAATACTTTCCAACTGATCAGATTTGGAGATATGAAGACAATCCCTCTGCTTATCTAAATTTGAAGTGGAAGTTATCTCCTTTTTTTTTTTTTTTTTCCAGAAATGTATCATTTTGCTCAGTTTTAACATTGGGATTTTGCTGTTTGTTTTTTTTCTATAAGCATTCCAAGATGAGAAAAAAATGCACTCAGTTTTTGAAAACTTCAGATGAACTACGTTCACCTTGGCAGTAATCATGTCGTTACATAAAAAAAAACACAGTTCAAGGTGAAAACAAATGTGTTAACTGGTTTTGGACTGAAAAGCCTACAGATTTCTTGTTAAATAATGATTTACTAATAAAGAAACAGCTATACATTTGCATAGTCAAGGATGTATCTCCACTGGTTTGGCTCTGATTTTTAACTGGAGTGCTGAAATGGAGAGTAACTAGAAATTTTTTTAGGGTTTTCTATTTTTCTTTAAAGGGAAACTAGATTTTGGCATTAATTTAGCACATTGTCAGGAAAGCTTTTCAAATGCTAAGAAAACTCTTTCTTATAACCAGATCACTCAGAGTGAAAGAAATGATGCCACGGATAAGGAACATACAGGGCAGCTGGATTCTTCAAGTACTGCATATGACACATTCCTATTGCTTTTCCAACATACTGTTTCACCTTGTGTTCTCTCTGATCTGTCGCAGGCTTGAAAATGTCTGGTATAACCCCATGTCCATACTGTAACTACTATATCTGGCTATAATGGCAAGAACAGCGCTGCCTTGTTATGCAAAGGAACCTGTGGGAAGACAACACTAGCTATATGGCTTTTTATAGAAACAAAAAGGGTTTGGAAAGTAAGTACATGAACTATGGTATCATGCCTTCAGTCTGCAAGAGAAACAGTCTCACCAACAGAAGTTTTCTGAGGGTTTTATATCCTTTTTCTCAATGCCATTTGTTTACCGCAGTCCTAACAGTTGGCTTACCTTCACATGCATCTCTGTATGTCTCTCAGGTAAAATCTGTTTACCAGGACTTCCATTCCTTACAAAATGTTATATGACTGCCACGAGATGAAATGGAAACATCAAATGAAAAGTCATTTATAGAAAATTTAGAGCCTTTTGCTCGCAAAATAGATGTTCACTGTACTTAGGCTATTTTTTTCTATTACCTTTTAATTGCTGACACTTTTAGGTATACAGAGTCTAGTTTTAAAGCCTTTTCATCTCCTTTAACATGAGAAGCAAATCTTTTCTCACTGAAATCAGTGATTCAATAATTCTATTTACAGGGATGACAGAAATAGGTAAATACGTAAATGAGTAGGTAAATGAGTAGCAAGATCCTATCTAGTCACAACGCAGAAGATTGTTCTTTGAGTCAATTTGGAAGTAAAGAAACCCCAAATGATTTGGCCAGACAGGCAAGGTACAAAACAGTGTACTGTGGCTGTACTCCCTTATCAGGGATTTGATTTCATTACAAAAAATCATGTTTTCCTCACAAAATTTTTGTGGCAGAAGTAAGTACTTGTTAAATAAAAGCAAATATTTACTTTGAAACAAAGAAGACAGAAAACATTGCTTTTGCAATGGTAATAAGAAGCTGATCTTGTTTCTCTAAAAGATGAATGGACTGTAGAGACACTCGGTGTTTTAACTCTTTCAAGAGAGACAGTGACCAAGAGAGTACAGATTTCTTAATACCACCAGCAGTGCCAGTTTGGAATGTTATCTTTCAGTATTTTCAGATGACCTCCAAGGCAGAGAAAGACTAGAAAGTGGAATTGTTTGTATGTTACTGAGAGAATCTCTTCCTACAGACAGTCTGGGAATAAGTTCCCCAAAATATGAGAAAGAGAGGCAATATATGATGACACATGTTTAACAGGCTAAGTTTGGAATGCTGACACTTCGCATTCTTACTGTTGGATGATAAAAGCTCATTCATTTGCTAAGAATTCTTTAATACTTTTTCTGAGACATTTTCAAATAATTATAAACTATGTCCATCTTGAATAAAATACAAAATAAGTATAAGGTAAAAGTAGGGTCCATATTCAACATCTTTCATCCCAAAGTTCTTCCAGCCAGGGCTGGAATAAAGTGAAAGAATCTGACCTGATAAAGAAGACACCAGCAATAAGAAAAAAGTGGGAATGAAAAAGTTTAACAGTCTCTCCATTCTTGGGCGATGAAGGCATTACAGTGAGCTTTCTTACTGGAAACAGATTTTTGCCACAGCCTTCATTACTAATAGGTAGCTCTTTCAAGAGCTGATACCCATGCCCGTGGAAAGAAATCTATGTTTAAGGCAGGCTGAGTAAGTGACTAGTGTTTACTTTAATGGGAGCCATGAAACACTGTCATGGCAAGTGCCAAAAAGAGGAGTGATATTGAAAGAGAGGAATTCTTGTAGAGTTGTAATTTCCGACTTTGCATGGCCTCTAGTCTCACTCATCAGGTTTTTCTTAATGGAGTGAAACTATTTACATATGGTAAGTTTGTAACTGCAGAAAAAGGAAGCTTTGCATAGGATTTTCAGGCTCTGACTACTACTTCCTTGCAGATGCTGCCCTCACCTGCAAGCTGCCCATTTGAGATGAACTTCTTTGATACTTCAACTTCTAAATCATTTCTTACAATTTTTGACTAGAATGTTGTGTTTTCAATTTAAAAATAAGGCATGTGATTATGAAGAGTAGTGAGTTGTGAATGCACAGATTTAAAGAAGCAAAAACCACAATAATACACTCTGCATAATCCAGGTCAGAAAACTCTACATAGTAATTCTTAGCAGAAATTGACTTTTTCTAGATGAGACAAATCCATTAGAAAGTCTTTATTTCAGTACTCTAAGCACATATACAGAGGATGTACCCACACCTAATTTTTCCAATAGCTAATTGTGAAATATCTTCACTTTATTCTTACTCTGAATTTGTTCAAACTTTGCTTTCAGCTACTACATCTTTTACATCCTTGCTAAACTAAACATTATCACGAGAAATCTTATCTTCCATTTCAGTAATTAAAGGCTTTTTTCAAGTTCCTTATGGCCCACACTTGAATAAACCAAATCGTCTCAAACTACAAAGCATGCTTTTTGTGCTTTGAGTTATTCTTAAGGTTTTGTGGGTCTTCTAAAATGCTCATGAATTTTCATATAGACTCTGTATGATGTGTTCTTATCTCCTTATTTCAGGGAAGAAATTCTTTCTTGTATATCCAACACTAAGTCTTCTGGCCAAGGTTTAAAAACAAAATGTTAAATTCATTGTAATGTATATCACATTACACTTGCCATACACAAAATAAAAGACAGCATTCCTATATCAGGAGTAGTGCAGTAGCAGGAGAGCGTTTTGCTGGTACAAGTACTCTTTCTGAATGTGCTGATTCAGCTGAAACCATCAACACAGCTCTTTTCTTATAGGATGCAGGGAAAAGCTGTTACCTATTTCTCTTCTAAAACTGCAAAGAAAGTGAAGCATTTCCCTCTTTCCATTTTGTGTACTTTCCTCCATCTTCAAAGTCAACAAAGAAAAATAAATAGACTGTTATAGCTGACCTTGATCTATCAAAATGGTTTCTGAGGTGTGAAGACCTTTATGGCAATTGCTGCAATTTGGATGAAAACATTAAGAAACCGCCTGATTTTCCTGAAACAATGAGATCTACAGTCATTGCTAACTTAGTCCCTGCACAAAATCAAACCTTACAAAGGAAACAATTAGCAAGGACAGATCAAAGTCACAGTACGATTTGGGGAGTGACACTTTCTAACACACTTACTTACAAGTTCAACACACACATGCACCTAACAAATGCTATCAAAGAATTTTCCCCTTTTTTCACTGATTTTTAGAGGCATTTTAAAGAGGAACATAATGTGGATGTTTCTCTCCTTACTGCAAGCAGAAGCCTCAAATATCCTCACTCAGCCCAATTCTGATTTACGGTTAAAACATAATTCATTACAGTCATGTATTGATTAAGCAGGAAGAAAGGGTTGAGAACTTGAAATTGAAGTCTTGGGGAACAAAGTGAAAAAATTTCTTAAAGGTCAGTGCTGGGATAACAGGCCAAAACTGAAAAAAGATTTGCATGATAAATTGCTAATTTCCCAGAAAAAAAAACCCAACATTTCAGTCAAGAGGAATATGGCCTCTGCAAGTGGGGGGCAAGAGTTTCACCACAGTGAAACACCAATCTTGTACTTTCACCCCCATCACAGACTTTTTGAAAAGCTAAGATTCTGAAGGTTAAAGTGTGAAATAGCGAAGTGAGAATGTAGGTGGCATAAGCCAACATTTTTTGGTTAAAGCAAATCCTTCTTACTAAAGCAGATGAGGATTCAACTTTTGATTGGAGATGAGTTTCCTAGTACCAAGTTCTTCTGAGTGGAGGAGAAACCCACAGTGGTAACAAAAGAATTAATCGAAAAGAATATTTAAAGCAGCATAAAATTGATTCACCAGAGTCCAAACCAAATGCAAATACTAGGAGCAGATATCATTATGACGGTTTTTCAAAGCCTTGACTTACTACTTTGCTTACTCACAGGTTCTATAAACAAACATGCTGAAGGTCTGCTGTTCCTTAACTCCTCTCCTGCAGTCCAACTCTTTCTATCTTATCATTCTCAGCATCTTGAGCAATATAAAGATGACTCACGTGGCAATCTAAAAAGACTGCATATTGAGGATGGATTTGTAAAGTGAAACCAAAAATGGGGAAAGCACGCATCTAAATACCTGAATAATGCTCACACTAATATTTAAACATCGGCATGTGTGAGACATTCTGAGACTGATTTTACTTCAGTTCTTTCTGGGAACAAGACCAAGTCATTCCTGCTCAAAAACATTGGTCCCTCCCTTTTTCCTGATATATTTTTAAGTCGCCTTTAATTATGCTGACTACAGTGAGTTTTTCATTCTTTTTTACAACTCTAAATATTAAACTGTATCAGTAATTACAAATTAATATAGGTAGATACAGAAATTCTGCACTTCTGCATAGAATCATAGGATAGTTAGGGTTGGAAAGGACCTTAAGATCATCTAGTTCCAAACCCCCTGCCATGGGCAGGGACACCTCACACTAAA
>JANRGW010004150.1:0-69037 GCA_024733675.1 Psilopsiagon aymara | reverse complement strand
AGATGAAATATCTCTGCATTGCTCTGAATGCTTACTGTAGGTGCTGGCAAGTGACTGGGTGTGTTGGGATGGAATGATGCCCCCCTCCCCAACACATCAAGTTTAAAGCCTCCTTGACCAGTCTGGCAAGACTCCTACCAAATCCACGCTTCCCTTTCTTTGTCAGACCATCTCCAGCAGCCCCCAGTAGACCTGGCCTACTAAATTGAGTCCCATGTTTAAGGTACTCAAACCCCTGACTATGGCACCACCCTTCTAACCATTTATTAACCTGGCCAATCCTCCTCGCCTTTTTAGTGTCCTGCCCTGTATCCTGGAGAATTGAGGAAAAGACAGTCTGAGCTCCAGAGCCCCTGACCACCTCTTACAGAGCTCTGTAGTCTTCCTTTATGTTCTCTGGGCTAATGCTATATATATCAGTAGCACCCACATGGATCACTAGAAGCGGGTAGTATATCCATTCAGTAACAGACATCTGGAGACTGAAAGAAAGCAACTAAAAACTATGGGAAAATTTAGCAGGCTCACTACTGCATTTTAAAAAAAACCCAACAAAATGATAAAAAAACACAAAAATCAACACCACCACAACCCCCAAAACAACCAAACAAGATCAAAACCTATTTATATTCCATGGAAAAAAATCAGCATAAAAAACTAGTGTCCAACTATTTCATGGCTCTGCTTATATTTCTTACTAACAAAAGTGTCTGTAATGTTGGTCACAGGAAACATCTTTGTGTTAGTTTACCACCAGTCTTTCTCTTAGTTGTTTTAACAACAAACTCTCAAATATTTGATGTAGGAACTTGAGCTGAATTTGCAATAGTTTGGTAATTCTGATAGGCCAGGGGCTGCTGTCTTTGGTCAAGGTACAGAAACAGACAAAGTACAACTGATCTCAAATTGCTGAGCATAATTTAAAGGAAAATCTTTGAAAGAAGTATAACTGCCTGAATTACTACTCTTTTATATGTTTTTAAATGAGAATGTAAAGGCCAAGGGCATTTTTTCCTATTTAACACTATTAAATCCATTATTAAATCTCTCACTGAACACTGGATGAATTTAATGGTGCCCTCAAGTGCTGATGCTGATGCTTGACTGTGTTAATATTGTTGCATATACAGATACAATAAATAACACTTAGCTAAGGTAGTATTAGCAACCTTATTGGGTATATCAATACAAATAGCTGTACTAATGAGATTAAGCATCAGAAACTAATGGTGATATGAATTTAGGCACTGAGGCTAAAATATGATAGGGATTCAACACTTTGAACCTGTCAATAAAAACAAACAGACTCTAGCAAAAGCTTTACTGCTAGTTGGCATTAAAGGATTAATCCGAGAGTACAGTTTTTATCTTTTCTAATCTCACTTTATAACATGCTCTTAGAACTTCAGACTGTCTTGCACACAGATATTACAGCTGCTTCTATTTGCTGAACAGTCGGCAAAACCCCTGGCAGGCTACTCTGCTTTGCCTCACTGTAACCAGAGTTCCTTTTAGTTGACATAATTCAGCACTGAGGATGGACCAGGTTTCTACCACTGGTATTATAGCTGGTATTCTGGATGCAGGGTTGCGTTAGATGAGTCACCTCTAGATCACTGTCTCTTGAATCAACATACACTGGTTGGGTGCAATTGCGTTGTCATACAGGTTATTTTAAGCCACCTAACAGAATTCCAGGATCCCATTTGTTCCCCACAAAAAAGCATGGAATGTTCATGATTGCTACTCTAAGCATTGTAGTAATCTCCAACTGTCTCCACTTCATTTTGAGGGTGTTCCTGATTTATTCATTCATTGCTGGTAGGGAAAAAAGCTCTATGTTGTGATCTTACTTCTGAGAGGATTCTATGTATGCTAAAGCTTGAAGGATATATCCACTGCTTTGTTTTACTAAGAAACTTTTTCAAAGTAAAAACAAAAAAAACAAGAACAACTGACCTAAAGGGCTACTTTTAATCAACAGGGTGAAATCCTTCCCTGGGTAGGAAAGTCATTGAAGTCTTACATGGGAATTAATTGATACATAGACATTATGTGGACCTTCTTAATGCAGTGAATTGCAGTTTGATGGTTTTTGTGAAGAGAAATCAAAAGAAATTAACATTTTCTACCACAAAAAAAACCCTGCCATGACTTTCAATATTTAGAATTTTCAGTGCTAAGGCAGCTGTTCCCAGTTTCCTGCTCTCTAAAAAATAGGTAGCATAATTAAAAAAGTGGTAATGGTATGTCCTGTTTCCTTTTTCTTTATGTATTACTTCACTTTTTTTCCACATGATTTCTATAAACTGGAAAAAAAAAAACAAAACACCAAATTATACTTATCCTTATATTTTTTAAATGACAGCAAAATATGTTAATTTTCCTGTAAAGTAGATAAGGAAATCACGTGTAGTTAAGAGCTCAAGAATAAACATGCATTTGTAGCCATCTTACTTCCTTGCATGCCTCTGTCACGATGCAGCCTGCAATTTCATAATCACCTACTGTTTGCTGGCAAACATTTTGAGGAATGTTTTCGAGAGCTGTAAAAACTTTTCTTAGCATCATTTTTCATAACATCCTATCTGTAAAACCAAGCTGTCTTTCTACTGAAAGTCTGGTACTACATCAGTGGAAAATACCTAAAAATGGTGAGGCAGCATGATACTCCAGTCCATGTAGGCTTTCTGTGCATATGGGTGTTTCATCAGTTCAAGTTTAATTTTTTCATAACCAGTCTACTTATAAACTGTTGCTATTACTCTAATTTGGTTTTAACTGTTTTAGATGAATTTAAATGTGTTTGGGTTTAGTTAAAGTGGTTTTTTTTTTTTAACAGATGCAAATTTCTTATTCAGACAATGCCTACAATAATGAATAAAGTACTAGTGTCACTCTGGTTCTTAATTAAATAAATGGTGTAACGGATGAAGCCAGAGCATTTGCTTTAGGAAGAGAGTTAAGGACTCAGTGTATATTTTCATACCTTCTACTATTTTTTTCCAGGTGGAGTCACAGAATGGCATTGTCACCCTTCATACCAGTTGTGCTGGGACAGGGATTTTCATAAGAGATTTTTCTGACTCAAGATTCTTTCAACATTAATTCCAGTTTTATATATTTTACCTCATAGTAATAGGACGATACTTACAGAGATTTACAAAGATTACAAGGGTGCTGGGATGCTTAATTCAGGTTTGCAGAACCCCGTGCAAATGAAAGCTAATGCGTACAATAAGCACTAAATACTGTTTGAGGGCTTAAAAGAGGCTGAGCTTGAAACAATCATAGCTTTGAAGGACCCACTTAATATAAACATTCGATAAGTGTGAATTGCACAGCTGAAGAATGGTCTCCTTCACTTCTCTGTGGGTGTATTTGCAGCTAGAGAGAAGTACAATTTAAAATCAGGTTTAACACGAAAGCCAGATTGCCTAGGGACAACTGGAGCAAAGAGGCTGTCCCTGCCTAAGTCAGCTTCTCAAAGGCTACCCATGTGTAGTGGGGAGAAGTGGCAAGTGCTGTTTCATGCTCCTGGCGCTGGCTCCTGAGAGCATGATGGTGAGCAGCAGTAGCCTGGGTGGGCTCCTTGCCTGTGTGTAAGGACCTTGTAAGGGCTCCCAGAGGCACCATGCTGCTGGCAAGCCTAACATTTTTCTACACACCAGCAGGGGACTGGCCTCAAGCCCTCTCCCCACCCTTGCTAGTCTTTTCACGGTGCAGGTCTGCTGCAGCAGGAACCTGCAGCCTCTGAAGTGCTGGGGCTGTGACTGTGCCAGCTCTGCAAGCAGGGCCAGTGCCCCATGCACTCACACTCTGGTTGTCCCCATCACAGAATTTCTCTCATAAACACCCAAAACAACCTGCAGATGAATGCAAAAGAAGAGCCTCCTTGTGCCTACTAATTTGTTGCTTTGACTCTGTGAAACAGACAAAAATTCTCATAACTGAAGTCCAGTGTGCTTTGCTTACCAAACCATTTACTGTGGTGCAGAAAGCTCTGAATATCTGGTTTTGCCTCAATAAGCCACGCAAAACTGGAGCATAGCAGTGGGACTTTGGTCTTATCACTTTCCAGGCTTTATTTTTACCTCTGATCTTAATGATGAAACCTCCACCCTTGTTGCATCCAGTTTGCATTGGCCAGGGTTCATGGCATTCATGGATGGGTGTCTCAGAAGTGCTTGAGGGACTGTGGATGAAGAGTGCATCCACTGCAACTTCTCTGCTAAAGTCTTGAGGTATTTAGAGGATTCTTGCAGCACGTATTTTCTTCTTCTCTTCCTATTCCATATGGTTTTGACATGCATTTTGAAAAAAAAAATCCTTCAAACATAAACACCAGAAGATGTCAGAAAAGCAAATCACTTCACCCATCTAAAATACTGCCATATGATCTTGTCCACAAAAGTTTCTGTCAATTCACAGATCATTAAATTCACAAGCTCGAGGTGCAGTGGTAGTTTTGACGAGATTCAACTACATGTTTTACCCTTGGTAGAAGATAAAATATCCTTGGTAGAGAGCCTCTACCAATGCACTGTGCAAGCTTTGGTTTTTGTGAATTTACTTTTTACTGCCAAATAAGTCCCAAAGATACCCAGTAATTTATGTAAGGGGGGCTATCCTCCTTGCACCCACTTGTGCTGGTATTTTTACCACTGTAGAAGTCAACAAATCCAGATGCTCCTGATGACTTCTGAACGCAACCATAGCCTAAGTATGCACAGTGGAATGTATATACTACAACACAGTGCTCCTCACAGAGAGGTTATAATCCACATATATAAATAGGAGTTGGACTACACATAAGCAAAAGGAAGTGCTATGAAGTCACTTTTCCAAGTGCAGCAGGATCTGGCCAGCCTTTTGGATTGCAGAGTCTTGGAGCTGGCGCACCAGCCTTTGGCTGTAGCACCAAGCCTGACTTGGTCACCTTGCTAGATTTTTTCCAGTGTGGGTGGCTGATTCTCTGGGAAAATTCAGGTTGTTTGCCTAGGGAGCCCTGAAGAGAGGAGAAGGAAGTTCATGCCTGGCTCCCACTTCTGGCTAGGGCTCACTGCGCTTGCCCTGAGATGAGAGGTTGGTAGTATGACCCTCTTTCCTCTACACCTACCAGGAGGAGGGCATGTGTGTTACTGAAGACAACAGGAGGCAAAGAGGCACTCTGAGTAGTGGCTGAGCCTACCTGGACCTGCTGGTCTGCGCACCACAGTCCCAACTTGGTCAGATGCCTTCATCATATTGACCCCTCAGATCCTCAAGGCATCTAGACCATATACAGTTAAAAGCAGCGGGGGTCTACTATGAGCCATAGATTACTGACACATAAAGAAAGAACAAACATTTGGTTTTATCTTTTCTAAGACACAATGGAGCAACCCTTTCTCTTAATCACTGCTTTTGTGATCAGTACCTGGCATTCACATTAAATACAAATGGTCCATGTGTTTTCTTAATTTATAAAGCCTGTATTGAGAGCCACAAATGCTAAGGATTTTGATGGGCTGAAAAAGAAACTCTAGAATAAAGAACAAGAAGCCATCTTAGGTACATTTTAAGTGTGAGTCTGAATGGTGCATTTTATCACTCAGTCTGACTAGTGTTCTGACCTGTGTAACAAGCCAGATAACTGCAGCTACTCTTCCCTGGTTTGAACTCATTATCTTGTATTTGACTGAAGCATATAATTCAAAAAAGCATCATTTCTTTATCTTAAGACTTCAAGAGATGAAGTCAGGCATTTCTGTAGCACTGCATTCCAGCAGTGAACTGCCAGCTCATAAGTTGGTTTTTTTTTTCCTAATTTCAGTTTTCTTTTATGTCCTTCTATACTTTGGCTCATGATGCAAAAATTTAGTGGTTTTCATCTTTTTCTGTTATTGTGATCTGACATTTTCCACTAACACCTATTTGGTAATTTTGTATATGTGGACTTTTACTAAGCATGAATAACCTTGATGTTTCCAGTCATCTCTTGTGAACCCTGTTGAAGGTGTTGAGTATAGGATCTACCTTTTACCTTGGGATGCATGACAGCTGGCCACAAATAACTTTTCTAAAAGTCAAGATAGAGAGGTTTTTTCCCCTATGATGGTACTTAACCCAAATCAAGCATAGTAGCTGTTAGTCTAAGAGGTCTGATCTCTGTAAATACCTGTGATCTTTTCTTATTCCTTTTTCACCCTTTCAGAATTCCCAGCATTCTTAAAGAAATGTGGTCAAAGAAACAGGCTATTCCAGCATTGGTCTCACCAGTTTTACTGTGCTACTTGCTTCTCCATTTTCAAATGCACAATGATGGAATGAGCACCTTGGCTAAGAGCAAGTGACTTTGGGAGATTATTTTCAGTTGCTCCTTCTCTGGTGATCTCTAACTCCTTTCTGGGTCCAGTGCCCCAGTCTAGCAGGTATATATGGTATTCTTCATTTGTGGACATGAGTTTGTGTTCAACTCCATATCTCTGTACTCTTAGCTGAACTGGTCTCTGTCAGCTTCAGGCATCAGATAGTGCCACTGTGCTACTTCTAGAATACAAATCATCACGATTTAACATCTTTCTGTCAATTCAGATCTAGGAGGCATACGATGCAACCTTGAGAACAGATGGTTGAATTCACATACACTGAAGCATGCAGTGCTACACTGATTTCTTAATCTCATTCAGAATAAATGGCTTGTATATGAGCAGATTCCTCAAGTTGCCAGAACATCATAAACAAAATTGTTTGCTAATTGCAGTCAGCCACATCCATGCTAGGTTGTCTAGGAAGGATTTACAGGATGCTTTGCCTTTAAGAACCTCTCTGTGCTATAGCAGAGGAATGGAAAGAAGAGTCCCTGCCTTGATGCTCAGCTGAGCAGTCTGAGGTCTCACTTTGGTGTGATTTTTCACCTGTAAATTGAGCATATTTCATCTAATATCATTAAGAAAACACAGATGAAACACATTTCACCTAATATCATTAAGTGTGATGGAGCTATGCTTTATAGAGCCATATTCAACAGAAATTTAACTTCTAATACTTTATTTCCCACTTTTTGTCTTTCAATAATTTTTCTTACCCACTCTATCATCTTTTCACACTCACCAAGATGTTTGTTGTAGTAAGACAGAACAGAAGCTTGCTTTCTTCTTGTTATGGTTGGCAGCTTTCGCAGGTATGTTGGCTGAAAGGCGTTCTGGTGGTACCTTAGACCTTAACTCAGCACAAGGTATTTAATTCATGTAATGCCCATAACTTGTGCACAGAGTACACAGGCAGTACTGTTTTACTCAGTAGTTCATGAAGCTTGAAATACTTGATCAGCTGGCTGAACAAGCTGAGCTAAATTTATAAATTCATACCCAGTGGTGAATCTCCACTGCAGATGGACAAAAGAGGTCTTTGTATGAGCCCTCGGGTTCCCAGGAATCAAGTAAGGCTTTACGGTGCCTTCAGTCCTCTTAAACTGGCTTCAGGAGTATGAAAGACTGGGACTGAGCACAAATTAGGACAACTGATGACCTGCTATTTCATGTTCTGCCCTGGGGGTGAACCAGGACCACAAATGCACCTATCAGAAAGCTTCCAATATTCCACAAAATAAGAAACTTGAAAAATGTGTCTAGTTTCAAAAAATATTTTTTCCCCACAGCTCTGGCTTGGATGACCTCCTCGTGTTTTGTAGTGTATTTTTGTCTGGAGTAAAGGGATGTTTATATTAGAACATTACATTAATTTGTGACAAAGATATTTTCGTCTTGCTAAATATTTACTGTGATGGTATTTTTGTCTTCTCCAAACCACAGATGTTTTCCTTGGTAAATACATCTGGTTTTTAACTTTGGGCCTTTTTTATTATCTGCTCCTTTGTGCATATTAATGCAATCTCCATCAAAAGCATGGTGAGTCCCTGACCAGAGTCCTGATCTTTATTTTCAATAGCCTTTGTCTTAACTTCTTGAAAGATTTCCAGAGCAACAGAGGCCACTACCATTGCTTTGTTAGCATCCTGCAGAATTAACATGCTTGTTACAATCTCTGATAATGTCGACCATGTGCACTTTTTCATTATTATCTGAAATCATGCAGAGATCTAGACCTTGAAGTATCCTAGGTCTTTTCCTTTCCTCTTTCTCCTCCCCCCACTCCCAAGAGGCAGCTATTCATCTTCATTAGCTACTCATGTTAGCTTGCTGCCAACTGAGAGTAGAAAACTAGCTGCATCAGTCTTGCATGGCAATTCAGGAATTAGAATCTACAGTCCTTGGGTGCAGGAGGTTAATGCACTAATAAAGATTGTACCTTGATTAACCACATCATCTGAGCTTGCCCAGGCAAGGCTGGTTTTCAGACAGTTTGTCATATCATATGGCCCGATGCATTCATCTGAAAACATAGCTTCTTAGCTGAGGGCAGATATTCATCATTTAGAATAAAGAAGATAAAGGAGAAATTTCATAGTCTTTTTTTTTAATGAAGACTATTTTGAAGTTTTTAAGGAAACCTTCTAAATTATGTTTATGCTTTACCTGTAAAGGAACATGTTCTTCCTTTCCTGACATATATAAATCTTTTTGTCTTAAACTTTCATACGAGAGAGCATGGCATGGTCTATACCCTAATCAACAGTCACGATTAGAATCAAACTACATTTCTCTTGGGTATACCTAGCTTCTTCTGGACTTATAGGCTCATTTACTCCCCTGAAAATGAATAGAAATTTGCAAGAGTCTTTGTTAAGGAATTATAATCATACAGTGAAGGACCTAAATAAGTCAGTTTGATAAGTAAGCAGCCCTCTTTTACATTTATCTGTCCTAGATTGCTGAACCTTGACTAAAAGTTGCAGGTTATTTGCAGGGTGGTTCCATTAAAGCAGAGATAATGTATTCCAAACATAAACTTATTGCACTGGCATTTGTGATTTGCTGTAAAGTGAATTGAGCCACAGATCACACTGCAAGTATTTACAATTTGGAATAGTTTCATTCTGTAGATACCAAATATCTGGAGATTTGATGCTGAACACAATCTTTAATGCTACAATCTGCAAAGTCTCTGACCTTCTTCCTTTCCAAAAGCCTAATTTCTCTTTTTTTTATTTCTGTCTCCCCAGCCCACAGAGGCATGCACAAACACACAGAGTCCAGTTTCTATCAGACAGTTTCAGCTGATGCCCATCCATGCAGGTCTGAAGAAACAAATGCAGCACAAATGACACAGTCACAAGCTACACAATTTCCTTTATTTCTTTGCTTAGAACAAAAAATTTCCTTGACAAGCACTCTCCCCCTGGACTGTCATGTATCTTTGGATGTTATACCTATGAAAACTATTGAAAGGAATTCATATTACAGAAAGCAACAGGGCATTTGAAGGGTCTTGGGACTGGTGCCAAAGAGGAGATGTGGTAGAATGTGTTTTGCAGCAGATTGCTATGAAAAAGGTGACTCCTTGAAATCATTTTAGGAGAAACAGGAAGACAGAAGAACTGCTGACTGAGATTCAGTGCTGAACTGGCACCCAGCTCAATGCAAACGGTGTTCTTACAGCTATTTCAGCTCCACGTCAGGGAGCTTAGTAGTTGCCTTATTTCATCCTTCAGTTAGTGGGTGGGTGAAACCACATTTGTCACTCAAGTTTAGCAAGCATTTTGCATCATAAGTGACATAAATACAAACTGTAAATTAAAACCTGGCCAAATAAGTGGATGGAAAGGAAGTAAAACAGGAAACAACAGAAGCAAGAAGATAGATAGGAAGATATTTTGTTGGGTGGTGGTGGTTCTGAATAATGTGTTACCAGAAGGATAATGTCAAAATAAAAGAGGCTGAAATAGAAAGAGGAAAATTATCAAGTTCTCGAAGGATACTACAGGGCTTAGGAGGAAATAAAATAGAGTTAAGTAGAGGAAGTTTGGATAAGTGACATGATAAAGAAAAAGGAAAACAGGTTTATCTTTCTCTTTTACAGGTGTATATTTAATGTTTGGGTTAGAAAACTTGCAGCAATAGCAGATACTAGAGGAATCAACTTAAAAAAAGAGAAAATTTGCCTTTCAGATCATGGGAGCTTTATCATAGTGAAATGCTGTCAGCTTCAACATGGTCTCCAAAAGCTTCACTGTCAGACTCTTTACTTTGGATATTTGACACTAAAATCGTAGCCATGTTGTCAGCTAGCAGCAGTGTAGCTTCACTGAACTGAAAGGGATCTTTGCCAACTGACAGCAGTTAAAGAGAGAGTCTCCTGTGTTAAAAAAAAAAAAAAAAAAAAAAAAAAAAAAATCTATTTTATGAAGACAGAGGAGAAAAGGAATTAGACGTTCTCAAACTGTGTCCTGTGATCACACACTAAAGGATCTTGGAAAGCTCTGTGTTAGCTTTGTGTTGCCTTGACTTCCAGCTGAATAAATATATCTAATACTTCCCTAAAATGTGCATTTTAGTGTAGGCAACTACAAAGAGAGAGCCTCTGTGGTCCTTGTGAGCTAACCAGCAGAGTACTTGCAAAGGAAAACTGTGTCTCACCAATCTCCTGTAATTCCTGCAACATGCTGTAGAGCAGGGGATGAAGTTGAGCCAGCTAAAATAATTTTCCAAAGGTGTTTGACAGGGTCCTTTATGAGGTGCTGCAAACATTTCTTAAATCATCATATGTGAAGAGGCAAAATATTATGAAACAAAAATTGACTAGGTGAGCACAAGCAAAGGGGAGGATTGAACAATTTTCTTAATGGCCCGATGATAAGCTCTCTTTTTGGCAGCAAATGAACAGCAAGATAATGCATGTGTCTAGACTTCAAATCTAGATGTTACTGGTCTCCCTACTCTGTATTAAATATATTTTTTCTGAATCAGTTCAACCATTCCTGGTATCATGATGCTGCACAGCAAAATTGATGGCACTAGATAAATAGCATTGCCTTAACTCTAGAATGAATACTATTATTTACCTCTGCATGGTACTTTTTCCTGAAAAATTACCTACAAGCTAGGGTTAAAAGCCCCAAAGAAAACCCTGCCAAGCAGTCATTAATCCACAAGAAATGTCTTGTTACTTAATTGTTGCTGCGGAAACTGTATTTGGAGCACAGATACGCAATACTATAGATTTCTTTATTTGAAGGTTTTCCCCTTCAGTAAGAAGAAAAGTCAAGTTGGCACGCCGACTAAGATTAACTAGGCTTGGGCTTTTACAGTTTGTAAAACTGGACCTTTATATATAATGGCTGAAACCAGATTTACTATAGGTGGAGACAAGTTGTGGAGTTGTAGAGTTACAATACACATGTGAATGAGACGTGCCATCACCACCACCACCACCACCACGAAGATGACAGTGCGAAACAAAATCCCTGTAATCTTCACAAAGAGAAAGGTGAGGGGATGGTTTAAACAAGAGGGGGTCTCAGAGCCACCTCTCAGTCTTCAGCAGGAGAAGGATGGCAGTCGTGATCTAAAACAAGCTGTCCTGCAGTTGGGCATATGTGGTTATCCACGTGTATTTTTAGGTAGTCTAGTCAGAGCTGTCTTCTTTGATCTAGAAATATTTGTCTTCCCCACTTCTGACCCCAAACGGCTTCTCAGTGCTTCCTTTAATTTACATTGTTCAGGACTTTGAGGATAAACTTAGTGAAGTTTGGAGGAAGATCTGAATTGGTTTTGAATTAGACTATTATCTTGTAATGGCTGGAACACTTTCTGGTGCCAGCTGTTTCAGACATATTTTTTTATCTGATTTATTCTAAAAACAAACCAACACCCCCCCCAAAAAAAAAAAAAAAAAAAAAAAAAAAAAAAACCAAAAAAAAAACAAAAAAAAAAAAAAAACAAAAAAAAAACTACCATCTGCTTTTTTCTCTTTATAATTTCAAGAAACTTCCTCTTCAATTAATGCTCTAACACCAATTTGAAGATGCTGTGGATCTTAAGTACATTCAAATTTCCATCAAGACCATTTGAAACATTGTTTTCAGTCCAGTGGATACCTTGTGCCAATACTGCCAATCCCAAACTGGGAAAACAGTCAAGTTAGCTGAGCAGAAAAAACAAATTGTGCATGAAAGTTTATTTTAACAATAAAAGTTGAGATTTTTCTATTTAGTTAGGTAGACAGTTGCCTTTTCGGCTTACATTTTCAAACATTTCACACCATGTACTAAAAAAAGGTCTTGATATATTCACGTCACCATTAGTACTTTTAATCTGTCTCAAATATCTTCAGATAGAGTCTAAAATCACAAGATTTGATACACAGGAACATGCTTTGGATTTGTTTCTGCTTGACCTTGCAAAGTGTTGGCACTTCCTGAACACCTAAATCTTTTCTCCTGATTTTTGATGTTCTGTTCTTGGCAGCTGGAAGGAGACTGTGCGCATAGTTTAATATTCTTTTTTTTTTTTTTTAATTTTATGATGTTTAAATCACCACTCCTCAGTAGTGACAACCTATAGTTTTCTGATCTTTTTTTCCTAATTTGATTTCGTTTTATATTTTAAAATTTAAATTATGTAGAAAGCTTTACTATATACTACAACTCAAAGTAAAAAGGGGGAAGAGAAGCTGCTGAAAAGAGAAAAAAAAAAAAAAGTGGCCATTAAGGCAATTTTTCATTGAAGTGTGGATGAGAAATAATCTTGGGGAAAAGAGAAATGAAACATTTTGACGTGTCAAAAAAAAGGTCACCCTTATTTTTAATCAGCCCTCTGATCCTTTCGCTGGATGAAGGCGTCATTGCCAGACTTGGGCAGGCAAGGTGGGAGGGAAAAGCTCTGCTGCTGTAACAGATTGGTTTCTACGTGGCATAGAGCATACTTCTCAAGAAGATGGTTCTCTAAAGGTGACAGTGTGGGTCAGCCACTGTGTAACCTGGAGGAACTGCTTCTTGGGCAAGTGGAAATCAGAAATACTGAACAGCATATTTCACAAGCAGGATTAACTTTAAGTCAAAGCCACCAGATGTTACAAATCTAGCTGCCCCAATTGTTCAGTTGACAGGGATAACGTGCAAAGCATTGCCCTTCAGAAGAAAGGGACTCATAGCTCATTCCCATGCACACTTTTGTGCTCAGCACCTCAATTTTTAGGGAAAAACACTGTGTGGGAGTGGGGTTTTACATGTGGAAACATCTGAAGGCTACACACACAATGTCCCATTTTCTAGAAAGTAGGCAAATGGTCCTGTAAGGGAAAAACAGAAAAAAGCAGGTGAGAAAGCAATATTTTTTTAGATCACAGCCTTAGGATTAAATGTCCCCATTGCAAATCTCCTTTTCATCAATATATTGCCATAACCCTTTACTGCTGGAATACTTCTTAATACATAATTCCTTAATCTTTTGAAAATAATAGCATGTGTGCCGGGTACTTGAAGCAAAAAGCAATCCAGTTGCCTGTGCTTTTTGTTGCCTGAGTGTAAAAAACTTACTCTATATTAAAAATTGCTATATACTGCTATTGCTGGCACTTATCAGATAAGGAAGTCATAAGATGAACAATCTGCCTCAAAGAACTGAAAAGCAAAGCAATTCTGATACTGAAACTGCAAACCAGATGATGCTCTGATTAGAGGCATGCACATAGATTAGAGACGTATAATAAATCATGTAACTTTTTAGCCTCAAATAAAATAAAAGAATGCGGTTTTTATTAGGAAATAAAATGTTTATCAAGAATGTTTTAAAGGTGACATTTATTACTAATAAACTATGTTGAAAGGGCTGATCCTTTCATTGGCAGATGATCCTTTCTCTGGCAGAACAGCCAGAGACTTTTCTCTATACAAAAAATGTCCCAGCACAGTCTGTGCTGGGTCAGGAAGCATTTCCGTCAGCACTTATGAAGGGTGGTCAAGAGACTCACCTGCACCTTTCTTCAAGCAATGAATGAGTCATGGAAATATAACTCCAGTATTATTTTGGGACTGATTGTGTATCTCAGCACAGCTTCTTGGAATATCACTGAAAAATAATTCCACAGTCAGCTAATGTATCAAACTCCAGCAAAGCATCTGTCAGGCAAACTCCTGACAGTGTCAGCGAGCCCCCTGCTTAGGCAGGATGTTATTTGCTCTTCAACTCTTGACTCTTCAGGGTTGTCATGCTCCACACTGCTTCTCATATTAATTGTGTTAAGTTACTGTGTACCGAGTATTATGGCTGGTGATGCTGGACATGCCAAGAAACATGTCCATCCTTTAACAGCTTGCACTAGAGAGGAATATGGAGCCTCCCTTTTAACGAACTTCTTGTCTGAAGAGTTTTATTTAACACTTTCCCAAATGCAGCCTTGCTTTGGAGACCAATTCATTCAGGCTTCAATTATAACAGTACTGAACATGTGTCTACCTGCTACCTGAAGCTGTTTCAAGGATGACTGCATATAAGTCAGGTCAAACTACATATGTCTCTTACCTATTAGAAAATGTGCTTCTAAACAATAGGGGGAGGGTGTCCTGCAAGGCACAGACACATTGCAGTTAGGAAGTCATTCAACTCCTTTACAGTGATAAAGGCAATTTTAGGATTTAACTTTTGAGTAAGTGTTTATCATCCTGACCTTGTCTATGAAATGTATTTTGTGATTTGTCCATAGGGTGTATAACCCATTACTTGATCACAAACTGAAATTTCTTTTCCCATACTACAAAAAAAGTTCTTCTCTTAGTTTCACCATCCAGAATACATTGCATGATTAAAATATGGTTGCAGATTGTCAGAGAAATCAAACTTCTTCCACTTAAGATGCATTAACTATTAAGGAAAATGAAATGGTGCTCAAGATCTGCTCTCAAGAGTCTGTGATAAAAATCAATGTAACTTGTGTATTGTCTAGATTATATGTAAACTGGACATTTCCTAGAAGCTGCAGTAACTTAAATATTCCACCACCCAGGCACACTTGCTGCTGATACACTATCATTGTCTTCCATTCCATAGACTTGCTAAACACATTTTGCTGTACGATATTGTTTTTCAGGAGATGACCCATTCATGGCCTGCTCCACTGTCAGCAATTCACACACCAGGAAAGGCAGAACAAAGCAAATTTTCCTTCCCAAACAAGGTAAGCCGTGACATATTACATAGAACCGTGCCTCCTGCCCCTCAAAATATGCCCTAAATGAGCCCTGACTAAGCATATAGGGTCTCTGGGCTGAGCTAGATATCATGCTGATTGACCTTCTCCATGTGTATGCCATGTGTGTGCCAGTATCCCCTGCTTTTTCCTGCTTACAACCTCTGTAGAGCTACACAATCTTGTTTGCACTTCTTCTGGCAGCAGCACTGTTGCTAGTGTGTGGGTCACATATTCCTCACCACAAGGCAAAGCTACACATGTCCCTAGTGAGGTGTCCAGATGTGGTGCCTTCTGCAGGCATCTGCTGAAGCTCCTGATATACCTCAGGGTGCATACAGCTGCTTCAGGTCAAAAAGCTCCTACTCAAGTCCATTGCTCCTGCTTTTTATGGCTTCACTAGCCAAGATTTTTGTTGAAACCACTGAGGTCTGAGGTGGGCTTTACTAAAACACTGGCCTCTGCAGTCAGAGGCCAAAGAGTGGACATACATCCTTTGCCACCAACCTGGCTTCAAGGGCAGCATTGCTACAGAGGCAGGCAGCTCAGTGCCATGATGCCCAGAGGGGCCACAGAAGTATTTCCCAGGGAAGTATTTGGTCCCCTGGTCAATGGACCAAGGTCATGCTGATGGTCCCTTGAAACCAGCTACACTGTTGTATGTGCATCCCAGGGAGGATGCAGCATGGGATGGTAAAGCTCATCGGCACGAGCTTGGAGAAACCACAGTATTTATACTTGGTGAGTCAGGAGGGAATGAGATCAGCTATGCCATGCAAGCGCCAATAAAAATTTGCCATTGTATCACCATATACAGTTTGTATGCCGCAAGCTCCACTGTATTTCATTTATTTCATATAGTTCATAGGTTGAAGCTTGAAGTAGGATATTGATGCAGTTTGTAGCCTTTCTCCTGTTAAAGCAATTTTCTTTGGTAACTTTTAAGTCCATTCTACAAAATTTAGTGCAGAGAATAATTATAACCATGAAGCCAAGAAACTGTCAAGATTTGCCTACACTGAAACAGCTTTTCTGTGGATGAGGGTGTCATGATTTTGAAATACCAGGGGTGTAAACCAAAACATCTCTGGCATGTTATGAAAGAAAAAGAAGGAAATAACTCACTGTCTGTTTGCTCGCTAAAGGCAGACAGCTGATTGAAGGTGGTGGGTGGGCTAGAGGCTTGTTACGTTAGAGTAAGTCTGGTAGGAGATAGATAGATGGATCAGCAGTTTGCAGCAAAGTGAAGTACTCAGATACGGATGACAAAACCAAAGTGGTGCTTGTAGCTTTGCCATTTCTGCCATAATTATCACCACACAATGCACTTAAGTGGCACAAGTGCAGATGTGCATGGTCAAGGTGTGCACCTACCAGTGTATCTGGCCATCATGAATGCACTTTCTCTCAACTAGATGCATTGTGATAAATACAGGAATAGAAGAACCACAGACCATAGGGCAAAGATATGTGGATAATGGTTGATATTGACTTTCTCATCTTCTCTCTGCCTGCTCATCCATCTCTCTGGGAAATATGTTAATAGTTTCAACTGCAGAGCCATTTCGAAGTTCCACCATACATTTTTAAACAGCCTTCTCTAGGTGGTTTCCTTTTCTCTTGCCAGAGTACATTTTCCATTTTATTTAAGCTTAGGATGGACAAGATTTCATCGCATAATATATGAGCATACTTCTGTACATAAAATAACATCACAACTTTATTGTGGCCTGGCTGGTCTGCATGGTCAGAGTGCTTTGTGTGAAGAAGTACCTAACAAAATTCACCAGAGTTCTGGAAAAAATCCTGCATCACTGTCCATAGACCATGTTAATTTTAAATAGGACCTCTATTTTAAACTATTTTAAAACAGTTAAAAGCTACTTCTGTGTCTTAGTCTGAATCTGTACCATTGCAGACATTAGAAGGCATCTGCTTTTAAGCTCTGAAATTCAAAGACTGCTTTCCTATTTCTTCAAATGTTTTTGAATCATTTGTAAGCTATCTGTTGCTTTTCACAAAGTGTGATGTAAAATTGTTATTGGATCTTATAGGAAATGTCTCCATAACTCTTAGAAAGCTTACCCACAGGTAAGCTATGTAGCTGTCCCACCTTGTTAAAACCTAAGGACTACACCAAACTGTTGTGGATCACACATTATTCAGATAAATGGGCCTGTCAGTTAAGCAGTGGCCAAGGACAGCAAAGAGGCTAAAAGGCTAAATTCAGGGCATCTACTTCATCTCTTAGTTCCAAGCGATGCATGGTACTGTGAATTCAATTTCAGTGTTGAGAGATCAGGTCAGTTCATTTGCAATGACTCTTTCAGCCAGAGGAGCAAGTAGGCTGCAATCCTTTTTAATAGAAGACAGTTTTCAAGTGTAAAGATACTCATCATTTTGGGAATGAGAAAGAGAGCAGCTTGTAAGACTCCTGCTCTGTTGCAAGGATGCAAATCATCCTTACTTTTCTGTTTATGAAAACTGATTTTCAGCATCATTAGTTCCCATACATGCCACGCTGCTTTTAACCTTCAACTCAAGTAATTAGTGATCTGACAGCTTGAAACTCAAAATTTATTAATTAGGCTATTAAAGTTGCAAAGGCCACAGCAACTACAGGTATACTGGTTTTGAAATCAGTCTAGTAGTAAAAGCTAAATAACTTAGGTTTATATTTCATAAATATAACAGAATTGCATGTTTGAAACTGCATGTGTGGATGTGTCCATCCAAATAAGTATATGCTTGGTGGATAAGGGGCATATATGTGCTTATGCTGTACCTGTATATGAAATCAGACCTCATTAACATGGGAGATCTGCATTAATGCACAAGAATGGAAGGAAAGTCTGTGTCAGGTTTGACACAGTACCCAGTAGGCAGTACCCAGTAGGTTTCCCAGCACAGTGCTGCTGGGAGAGCACATTTAGGGAACTGTCCTTTGTGTGATAGAGGGCATAAAGTTACATTTTCTTTCTCTGTGGAATTAATTTGTGCTCTTGAATTTACTGGGAAGGGGCAATGACAGTCTCTTATTTCTTGTTTTTCAAAGCTTAAGGATAATTGAATCAGTGTGTGATGTGACAGGCCGTGTGTGCTTTCCTTTCTCCCATCTCTGTCACACTTTGTTACTTACAAATGATCAGGCATTATTTGATTGTAATGTTATTAAAAACATCTTAATAAATAAACTTTAAATGAATAATTAAATTTGGTAAATAAGAGTTTACATGATGCTTGTGTGAATGAGCTTTCATGTGCAGGCATTAGTTCTCAACCCTCATGCAGGAAAAAAAATGTTTTTAATTCTGGTGCTTGATTTTTCCTCTGTCTTCATTTTTACTGTAATTTCATGTCTTGAAAGTTTGATCAGGTGTTTGATTTCTAGTTATGTGTATGTGATATTATGGGATCAGCCATCATTTTGTTATTTGAGAATTAATTTATCCACTCCAGCAGCACTGGTGTCAAGTCACAAAGCTATTGGGTGATTATTCTCAGCTGAAGCTAGGTTATCGTAGTGATGTTATTCTTTATGTGCTCAATTCATTTACTTTTTCCTTTCTTACTGATTTTAACAAGCTGGAACAAATACAGTAGGCAATAATCTCCAGAAGTGAAGACTTCTCCTTTGTTTTTTTAAGCTACATTAAGTCATACTTTTTCCTACCTCAGTGGGAGCATTCTCTATTTACTATGATATTTTTGTATTAGCCTTTGTTATGAAGAATAATATGTTGAGAATCGAGACACTTATTTTAAGGAGTCTGTTAAAATGAAAAGAGAAAATGTTGTAGCTCATATGCTTTGCTGTTGTCAAATCTGAGACTATGCAGAGACAATGCTGGAGGTAAGATACTGTGCTAGGCAGTTAAAGGAGAGGGTGCATTCTTCCTGAGGTTGATGAAAATGTAAAAGAGTGAGCAAGATCCTTGTTTAGCAGTTTCAAACACATTTACAAACCCAAGGGTATTTCCATCAAAATGATTGTATTCCCCCAAACTTCTCTAGGCAAATAAATTCACTATTCTGGAGACTGAACATGCTCTAATAGCCTACTTTCATTGGCAGGATGATTGGCTACTAGAATAGCACTTAAATTCAAGTGTACGTGTCACTGCATCACCACTGCAAGCTGATCCTGACTTCTTAAGATTATATTCAGTCACCAGAAAAAAAACAGGCATTAATATCCCTTCATCAGCAACATTCACAAAATGCTGAGGCAATTTGTCACAAGTAGAGAATTTCAAATTATTGACAATTATTATTGGTGTGTGAAACAGTACAGATCTTTTCATACTCCAATTGAAGATAGAAATTCCTAGGGCTTGCTCAAAAATTGGATGTCTCACATTTCAGGTGCACAAAATGGCAGTGAATTGCAGATACGTATGGTAGCATAAGAATCGCAGATCAAAGCTATGAAGTCTGGAGAGCTTTGACTTCAGAGAAAATGGTGCAGATTAAGGGGATTTGGCCAGACAAGCCCTTAAAACCCCAGTGCCTGTGGTCCAGCCACCTTTCATTTAGAGCTGCAAAGAAACTCTTGGGGTCCCAAACCCGTGTGACATGCTTCTGAGTGACTCAGCAGCAGAATCCCAGCTCAGCCAAGTGGCAGCATCCTTGAGCTTTCTGGAGACTTGCAGTTCCTTTCCTGATGAGCTGTGCATTTGGCTCATCACTCAGCCTCTGTGGACCAGGGATCTGGTCCAGTGCAAGATTCCTCACTGAAAATGACCATGTGTGTTGCTGTGGGTGCCTGGCCTCTCCAAGCAGACTCTACTGCAGTTGTAATTGCAGTACACATATGAGGTTCTATTCATGTGTGTGTCTGAGTTATTCAGAAGCAGAGTTACACATGGGATACCTTCCCTGCTGTTATCTGGAGCAGTGGTGGGTTTTTCTTAATTTAAATATATTTTTGTTACAGTTTATATTTGTATTTCCCTTCTTGTTATAAGCTTCTTTTATATTTTTATCAATGCAAACAAATGCTGTGAGTAAAATATGTGAACATTTGCGTGTGAGGAAAAAATGGTCTGATTTATTGCACCATATTCATAGATACTGTGCTTGTGATACAAGTTTGACCTTGTAATCTTGGGGACCCAGAACTAAAGTCTGTATTTCCATTCTCCAGTGCTGTCAATATCAACATGTGAAGAGGAAAGACCGGCTGTGCTACTACCTCAGGAATCCAATGGTCCATGAAACAGTATTGGTCTTCTCTCTGCCTTCTCATCTAAACTTGTAGAAGATAATAGATGAGTTTTGGCTGATCAATAAACAAATAGTGAGCAGGAGAGTCATAATAGCTATACAAGGAACTGCACCATTGAAGAGTTGTTGTGAAATAAGTTTACAAGAGTTAGAATTAATGGATTTTCAAAGAAATATTGGATTTATTCTTGTAATTGAAAATTACTTTGAATGAGCAATTAAAAATGCTGTTTGTATTGTTAAGGTAATGTTCAAGCAAGTATTGCAGCTAAAAATTGCTGTAAAAATAACACATCATACCTTTTCTCTATTATTACCGTAGGAGTCACAACAGGGATCTACAGGACACAGCAATACAAGTAAGTACTGACTCATTTTCTGTCTGCTTTGGGTGAAGGGAATGGCAATGGCTGTGACATACAAGTGGCTGATAGGGTAAGGAACCAATAGCAAACTGGGACAGTGTAGAGACTCAGCAGGCTTTACTCAGGTATGGCCAAATGTGGAGAACTGAACTGAACTGAAGAGTGACCATCAAAATATTGGGTCTTCTGGTGGACTGGGAAGAGCAAAAAGGATTCATTTCTTTGTCACCATTTCATTATGTAGATGAGAAAGACTGAAAGGCCAAAAGAGTGTCTTTTTAAGAGAGCCAGAAAAGAGCTGAACTAGTTGTATGGCCAGATCCAGACTGCCATAAATTTCTGCGAGACTCGTTACCATTTTTCTTTCATAGAAAATGGTACATTTTGTGCCTATTGCACAAGTAATAAGTGACATAAATCCTGCCAAACAAACACCAGATAATGTCTCAAAGACCATATGTCCATGGGTCTTTTCGGCTAGCAGTGTGAGCAGGGAAATGGTATGTGCTTGTGTGGCTTCTGGTTGGGGCTTTTCAGTGGCCTCCAATTTACAAATCATGGTGCAGATCAGCAGCACTTCAATTACATTTAGTTATGGTAAAAAACTTAGCAGCTGTATTGAAAGATTGAATTGTTCTGCTAAACGTAATGTTAATCCTCTCCCCTGACACCTCTGACTGTTGTTAATGTTGTTGTGCATATTAAAAATACATGATCCTATCCTGCTCTCAAAATAAAATCATCTCAACCAAAAGAACTATTTTGATATCTTCCTGACCTGTCAGCCAGCACAGAGCCTGGTTTGAAAATTACAGGGCTGTGACTGAAGATGAAAAATGCCCTGAGCTGGTAGGTAGGGCTTTGAAAGTGGCTGGTCACCCACTGCGTGAGGGAGAAGACATCCAGAGAGACAAGGCTAGGAGATGTAGGCTATTAAAATGGTGTGGCTCTTTGCTGGGGAAAGGTCGGCATGTGGAAGACAATGTTGTGAAGAAACATGCAGTGGTGTCACTTAATTGCTGGCATCAGTCTGATATTGCTGTGAGTCCAGCACTAAGGAGATAATAAAAGGCAAAGGGGATGAGTTCTGTCAGGAAATAATGAATACAGTAATGAGAGACGGAAGCACAAAAGGGCTGTAATAGAGAGGGCTATGTAAACACACGCAGAGTCACAAGCATGACCAACACACCCGCTGAGCTGAGGGCTTTGTGATGACATCAGAGGCCACAGTGTTTGGCCAGCTTTGGTCATAGCTTCATTCTGAGTATATCCTTCTTTCAACACTTGAATGTGATAGGTTATTCTGCAGCTCTAATGAAACCTGCTTTCCTGTGGGTTAGGAAATCAGTCCTACCTTCTTACAACTGTCCTCCAGTCCTTACTCAAGTGGTCTCCAATCTCAGCTTACTTCCAGTTTCCCCCATCTGCCTTCCCACACCACAGTACCTCCACTTTCTTCTTGTCTTCTCATTCATCCTGCTCAGTAAAAACAGTATATATTTGCAGCTGGTCTGGAGCTCTGTTTGGTACTGCCTGGATGAGGGTAACCAAACCAAAGGACAGCTGAACCCATGCAGAAATGTTTTCTTTATTGGTGGCAAAAGTTAAGGTTGCTGGCAGACACCAGACACTTCTAATGTTGAAGAGGAAATTTGACTACCTCTGAGACCAGCATCCATGAGGATTCATATAGAGGAGCTGGAGTAAGAATTGAATAAGACAGAGTTAGAATGAGACATAGACCTTACCTTAGAAGTGATGGGTTGTCCCTGGCTGGACTTCAGGTGCCCAGCAAAGCTTCTTTATCACTCCCCTTCTCAAGTGTTCATGGGAGATAAAATAAAATGAAAGACTCATCATTGTCAAAACAGGCTTGACCTGTGGAAATTAGTTTAATTTACTACCAGTCAAATCAGAGTAGGATAATGAGAAAACAAAAACAATTCTTAAAACATCTTTTCCCCGTCCCTCCCTTCCTCTCAGGCACAACTTCACTCCTGAATTCTTTAGCTTCTCCCACCCAGCGGTCCAGGGGGATGGGGAATGGGGGTTGTGGTCAGTTCATCACATGTCTCTGCCGCTCCTTCCTCCTTAGGGGAGGACTCCTCACACTCTCCCCCTCTTCCATCGTAGGCTCTTCCCATGGGTGCACGTCTTTCGGGAGCAGACTGCTCCAGCGTGAGTCCCTTCTACGAGGTCACCAGCCCTGCCAGCCAAGCTGGTCCAGTGTGGGCTCCTCTCCCCACGAGGCCACCCATCCTGCCAGGAGCCTGCTCCAGCACAGGCTTCCCATGGATAGCAACCTCCTTCAGGCATTCCCCTGTTCCAGCATGAGGTCCTCCATGGGCTGCAGGACGGCAGATACGTCCTCACCGTGGACTCTCATGGGCTGCAGGGGCACAGCCTGCCTCACCATGGGCTGCGCCACGGGCTGCAGCAGAATCTCTGTTCTGGTGCCTGGGGCACCTCCTCCCCTCCTTCTGCACTGACCTGGTGTCTACAGAGCTGTTTCTCTCACACCTTCTCACTCCTCTGTCCAACTACAGTTGCTGGGGTGGTTGGTTTTGTTTTTGCTTCTTAAATGTGTTATCCCAGAGGAGCCTTGGCCAGCAGCAGGTCCATCTCAGAGCCATCTGACATTGGCTGTGTCAGACATAGGTGAAGCTTCTGGCAGCTTCTCACCGCTGTCAGTAGGGGCACCCCTACAGCACCTTCCCCCGCTACCAAAACCTTGCCATGCAAACCCAGTACAGGATGTGAGAGTTGCTAGAAAATGACTCTATGTGGGAAATAAATCTAGTGGTCTATGTACTGCATAATCCAAATGCACACCTTCAGGGTCCCAATTTGCTAGTTTAGCTAGCTGTTATTTCCCATTGCACAATGCCTTCCTTGGAGTGGCTCTTGAGCCTGTCATTTACAACGGTTTTACTCCATCTGGAAACATTGTCTTTCTCATGGGTAACATTTGCATTTCTCTCTCATCCTTCCCCCACAAGGAAATCAAACCTGTAACAGCTGAAGTTGTACTGCTTTGTCACAATAAATATTCATCTCTGTTGCCCAGAAAGGGAAACTTGGCCTGCTTACGTTGAGTGATTCACCCAAATTCCAGCTCAGAGGAGAGAGCTCCTTCTCTGGCCACCCACTATTCAGGGGGGAAATCCCACAAAAGTTCATTTGAAATTTACTTTGAAATGAAAAAAATCTGGACACGTCTCCTCTGGTTGTATCTGAAAAGATTAGAAAGGGAGCTGTGCGAGGTGAGGTAGAAACTAGCAAAGAACTTAGCTCTCTGGTTAAGGATCTGAGGACTGATTGTTTCTGCCATGTGCTTTTGGAGGCATGCATGTGCACATACACCCCAACACGGGCACTTTTCAAGAGACATGCACAGTGCTTAGCACATGAAATAAAGTGTGCTAAGAGCAGTCCCAGAATGAAGTGGGCAGCATATTGTTTGTCGGTTCTCAAAAGACTGAAAAAAACCCCAAAGGATGACACAAATTTGCCCACAAGAAGAAGCCAGAGCTAGAAAGGATTTAGCAATCTGGCAAATGCCAGCCTCCCGCAATGGTACCTGCATGCATTTGGCAGATTACATGGAACATGGAAGGCAAATCTTAGTCTGGCCAAGAATGAGTGTGAAAAATACAAGTTGTTCTGACAGGTAATTCCCTTTTACATATGCTCATCCAGAAGTCTTATCTGTACTGCATCTGTGACATTCAGCTATGCTTAGTCTGTACACATTTGAGTAATTTCTATGATTCAGTCAAGTGAGAACAAAGTTGGTAAGAACTGATAAAGCATTAATGGCCAGATTTTCTACTCTGATAGGCCAGACTGCTGCATTTTTACCATCTGTGTAGGCTTTGTCCTCTCTCTCCACCCAGAAGTATGTTCAGTGACGATTGGCATAAAAGCATCTGCAAATGCTTACTGTAGGGTAATTCATTAATATCCAGTTTTGCTAAATCACAGAGATTCCCTTTTCTCCTCACAGTACTTATGCTGTTTCCCTTGTTGCTGCATTAACATACATTGCTGAAAGTAGAACTGATGTGAACTCTGCTGGCAACTCACTCAGGAATCCATATTTCCTCTCACACTCAAACAAACCAGTGTTCATGGTAATAATTCATCACTTATAAAAAGCCTAAGTTACGAATAGAAAATCTTTGAATATATGCCAACTGTTACTGTTGGTTTCTTGTTCCAGATTACCATAATGCAGATGAGCTCCATGGCTCCAGGCACCCTAGGGCTGACTAATGTATACTGTAGCAACAGCTTTCCAGACAGTAAATTCATCTGGATATACTTTCTGAGGTCTCTGCTAACAGTGCAAAGTGACCTAGAGATTATGTATTCTGTCCTGTGCTGATGCCCCACTTGTGCCTAAATTTAGGTGCCTTTAACTGTCCTACTGCAATAAGTGGTTAACTTCCCTAGAGGTCCACAGAGAGGCATCAGTGTTTTTGAAGTCGTCCAGAGCTTACCCCACCCTGTTCACTAGTGTTCAGGCACCTAAGCTGGGTGCTTCCCTGAGGCCCTTCCAGAGGGGAGGATGAGATCTAAAAGCACCATGCGAAGGTGTTTGCAGTACCCAGAACCTCATCTATAACGCACCCATTTACAGAAGGTCATTATCTAGAGCAAGTTCTTCAGCTTGCTTCTGTACAGCAGTAGAACGACATTGGTAGCAAACCCCTGCCTCTTCTGAAGACAACAGCAAGTTCTCCAGAGGTGCCTCTTACACCTGTTGCTGGCACCCGAATGCTGTGTGGAAACTGAGGATGAGGACTTCAGCAGCAGCAAATGGACTTTACATAATGCTTGTGTGCATGGAATAGCTGGGGGGCTGACCCAAAACCCATTCAACTCAAGTCAATGAGCAGAAAATCAGTTAACACCAAAACAGGCTGACTAAAATAAACACTACTCATTTTTTTTCAGAAGGCACAGGTGGATTTTGGTTTAGCAAAGCTCATTAAAAAGTAATGGAGAAAAACACATCCATCAGTAAACCAGTCACACTCAACCTCTGTGCCTCCTTGTCTGCCAGGCAGCATAAACTCATGTGTAGACAGCTATTAGCATCCAGTGACACACAAGGGGAGCAGCAGCTGCACAGTCACTAGGTCTAGAATTCAAGTTCAAGGTGATTCAAATGAAGTGGCATATCCTATACATCCATGCTAGAGCTAAACAAAAACCTTTCACTGAAGGGCACTCAAAAAGCAATAATTACAGCAAACAACATAAGCCTTACATTTTGGAGGGGGAGGGAGAAAGAGGGAGAAGGACTTGGCTTGATTTAGCAGAAGCAGTACCATCCCATCAGCTAGCAGCCTGCTCCCCCAGTGTCTGTGCTACGCAACTAAGCTCTGTTGGGCAGATATATGGGTTTGGACCCAAGAAGGAAATCATCACAAGCCGACATGCTATGCTGGGACCCATGTGAGTCATAAGGAAATGTGAAGAGGCATCCCTTGGGCCTCTGACACTTCCTATTTGGATACCTGACTTCTCCTGGGGGTTGGGTGCTTAAGCCAAAACATGGCAAAGAGGGCTTCCCCAGCCCCCTCTTACAGGAGCTGAAGATCAGATCCTTAATTCATTAAAATGAATGTGAATAAAAACATACATTGGCAGAATTGCATCCTGATCAATGCCTTACTAGCTCCTGCTGATGCTGTTTTGCTCTGTATGAAATAATTACTGTTCCTGGAGCAGGGTTTTAGAGCATTGTGCATGCTGGATGTGGTACACTCAATAGCAGAGCTGTAGGGCCCTAGAGAAATCTTTTCCATTGCTCCAAGGTCTGCTGGTTAAAGCTTGTGCCCTCTAAGCAGTTGCTCTTGTGGAGTTTCCTTGCCTGGCATTTCCAGAGTACATGTGGTAGTGACAAGAAAAGTCAAGTCAGGGTTGATTCCCTGCTTGCAAATGCTCCAGCAGTGCCCCTGCAGTCCTGCGATTGCCTCAGCAGCAGTCTGCATGTGTGGCTAGAGTGGTCAGTGTTAGCAATGAATAAAGCGTTGATGCGTCACATCTGAGCTGTTTCCATATTGACTCATTTCTGATGTCATTTTCTTCTTCTCTTTCAAAGGGAAAAGTGATGTAGAGCCAAAGAGTCCAGAGAAAAGCGCAACCCATACATCGTAAGTCACTTTTGTGCTTAAGATTGGAGAAGGCAGCTGTGTTTTTATCATATTTATTGGGCAAAATAGAATTTGTTTGTTTTCATTAAAATAAAGCTCTTTTACTGATGCTTTTCTTAAAATGTCTTTTTAGATAATGAGTAAACATTAATTATTCCCAGAACTACTGCATGATAGTAAGTCAGAGATCTGTGCAAGTGAAATGGTTCCATATCACACTGAATAGATATGAGATTATTTTTGTGGGTGTGTGAGGCTGGCCTTTACAACCTGACTTCAACATTACCTTAATGCTGCTGGAGTTTGTCACACTTGCTAAAAAACACCATGTCACATATGCCTTTGATGTACTGATGTAATTTTAAAAGACTGCAGTCTGCAGCTTCACCTCTGAATTACTTGAAATCCAATTACAGTTATCTCTGGTCTTTCACGATTTTGTTGATGTTTTTGAATTAACAAAAGAAGTAGAGAAATAGATAGGAACAGGCACTTGTAATATATCAGTGTTCACCTTCACTCTAGTGCAACAATAGAAGCTTTTACCATTTTTAACTCTCGTATACAAAGGATTGAATTGTTTTGCCAACATAAACCAGTCTATGAAACAGATGGGCTGCAAGTTAAAAAAAAAGAAAAAAGCATCATTCTCCCAAACTGAGCTAGGTAAGTGAATTCCTTTAATAACTACCAGGCAGGAGCATTATGAATTTCTGCAAAACCATTCACCTTTTTAATCCCGTTTGAGGGAGGGAAATTCTTGTAACCGTCAGTCATCTGAATTTTAGAGTGCATCTTGCCTATAATTTATGTTTTCTGATTCCTGTTATTTAAATTCAGAGCATTATATCATGTAAATCTCGCAAGGTGTCACCATTTGTTACATGGCCAAAAGTAGTCACAGAAGGAGGTATAATAACGGTGATTTATTGTGGGATGTTTTGATTTCTGCTGCAAATCCGCATTAAAAATCTTCTGGAAATGAATCTAGAAAAAGATTTGACATGGTGTAAGAAATGGCTTGTCCTGCAGATTGTGTTGTGGAATGTAATTACAGTATGCGAGCGTATTTAGCCAAACTTATTAAATGAATTAAGCATTAAGCATTAGCAGCCTTATGCCTTCTGATAGTATGATTGCTGGGAATGGTTAATAGAATGAGTCCAATAATTATAATTTTTAAAAATAATATTGCAATAAAGACCAAAAGAAGAAGGGTTTTAATGCCATCTGGAGGTATTTGGGAGAAATGAACGCATTTATTTTTGCCGATATTTAGCAGTATGTAAAACATAAGCTATCCTCCAGAGTGTTTTTTTCTAGTTAAACAGTATTTTACTGATGAGGGGATTTCTTTCCTTTCTTTTCTTCTCCTCCTTTGGATACGGCCCAATATGTTTATGGGTTTGGTTTGAGAGTATAGAATGTGTCATGTTGCATGCTGTATTAGATACAGCAGTCTTCAGAATCTGGTTAGGTGTGAAAAGTTCTTTGCCTAACAAGAGGTCGTAGTACAGCCTTCTGAAACTGTGCTGTCTAGTAGACATAGTATATTCGTAAAGCTTATCTTTAAATTGTTACTATATGCTGCTACACAGTAGATATTGGTTGCCAGAGCAAATTTTAGACAAGACTGGTTTCCACTGCATTCAAGCAGAAGCCCCTCTAGTTAGAAAAATCGTTTGGAAAGGGAGGCAGGAGAGAAAGAAGAGGAAAGAAAGGGAATCAGCAAGTGATGTGCCAAAAGAGGAGGAAGAAAATAAGAGGGCTACATCTAAGGAGGAAAATGAACTGCAAATGCCATATCTTCAGAGAGAGAGAAAAACCTGAGAGTGGTGGAAGAGAAAACCAGAGATCAAACACAGCAAATGAGAAAGAAGGGAGACTAATAGGATCAAAAGCTATTAGTAAACTAAAACGTATGTGTTGTTGAATAGAGGGCTGGCTACCTGAGTGTTACAGTGAAGTAAACTAACTCACGTTGGTGTGTTATCCCGCTGACATCCTAGTTCTCTTTCTGCTACCTTCTGTTGTCCTTCCGTGTGTTTCTTCTCTTTTCCACCTTCTTCAAGAACAGTCTTTTATCCCTGGTTCTCGAGCATTCATGAATAGAGACTGTTTCTGTTCTTTTGGGGACATAGCAGGTGGGTGTCAGTGGGTCTGTGAAAGGGCAGGTATGTGAGGGGGCACAAACAATGCCAGGGACCCCATGTGTAAAAAGACTGCACCCTCCTTCTAGGTGTCACTTCCCTGAGAGCGTTGAAGGAGTCTGGTTGGCATCCCCTGGCAGGGGTGCTAAAAAGGGGGGACATTGATGGAAGAGAGGTGGCATGTTCAGGCCTGACCAGAAGAAACCGTGGATTGGTTCCACTGTGAATCAGTGTTTCCTTGTGAAAATGGAAAAAACAGCAACAAAAAGTCCACAAAGCAAGTCATGTTTGCCTAGATAAAGATAACGGAAAAGACAGGGAGGAGCAAACTAATGTTTCTTTCTTGCAAATGTCTTTTTTATTTTCCTCAGACATGTCACAAGCCACACACCCAAGCCAAGCATGTATAACTCAATGGCAGTTAATTCATCCCTGGTGTAGATTTACTACCTCCATGCAAACATTATTTATGCGGCTTCAATGGACAGGTTGATTGCCCTCCTGAATCAGGCAGTGAGGCATTTGTGGACTAAGCATTTACATGAAGTCTCCCCACAAGATATTCCTCCTGCCTCATCCACCGGGCTCAGTGTCCTCAAAACCAAATAGAACCCTTTGACGTGGAGCCCTGGGGGCCAAAGGTGCTACCCATAACCCCTAAGAGTATAAAAACCTAGAGTGCAAGACGTGTAGTGGTCTATTCAGTGGGGTTTGGGTACAGTAAATTCTGAATTACATTATGCATAGGGTTTTTTTCCTGTATACATTAACTCCCTGGATACATTCAGTATAATATAGCTCTCCACTGATAATAGCATTAAGCATTAAGAAACTGGTATGCATTATTGATAAACATTAATTGATGTAACATCCTAATGAGGCAGATACATAAGGGCAGTTATTACAATGCTAGAGATAACTGAGATGGATGTAGGAGAAGGAGAACGATGCAAAAGTGGGAAGGAAGTCTGAGCAGAGTCCTTTTGCACGATATTCCTATGGTCTTCACTTCCTCAGCATGCACAATAATCATCTGAGCTGGCACTGAAGAATTGCAATAAAAGGTGAAAACAATACAAAGATGTTATGATGTCTGGAGTCTTCCGCAGCTGATTCATGTTCCTTGTACTTGAATGCTTTTAAAGTCATGAGAATTCTGGATTTGAAGGGAGGTTTTGTTGTTGTATTCAGCATATATAGAGCTCTCTATTGGTCATCTGGTTACAGCTTCACTGAGCATTTCTGAACTTTTAGGGCTACTCAGAAATATCCAGCAATGTTTTGTTCTTTTGGTTTTGTGATAAAAATGTTCGATTTTCAATGATCAGAAAACTTTCACAGATTTTGTTTGAAACCCCTGATTTCCACCAAAATCCTTTCTCCCCTTGGTTTTACTAGTTGAAGTCTGGAGGGCTTCATTAAGGAGTGGTGAAGGGATGAAGGAAGAGTATTCTTTGGTTTTTTAATGTTTTCAGATACAGAATTTCAGTCTTTCTTTGGCAAAACTGTATCCTTTCAGTAAATGTTGTAACATTGCAATTAAACTTCCAATTTTACAGATTCAAACTTTTAATTTTATAGAGCACCTGTGCAAGGAAAAGTGAATGTGCATGTGTTTCAGAGGACCTTGCAGTGCCATAGAAACTTGTCTCTGAGCTAGGGGTCTGCAATCTTCCATCCTCCCACGTACAAAATATGACAATGATTAAAAAATGGCACAAATACACAAAGCGAGTCTCCCGCTCTTGGGATGACTTTTGACGTACTGCCTGTTGTGATGTTCTTCAGTACCTTTTGTGTTTGTAAATGATTTCTAGTTCAGACTACCCAAGGGTAATCATGCCTGACTGTGATTCACTGCTATGCATTTACCCCAACATTTCTAGTGCACTTAATGATATCAGGGCTGGCAACTAGATACCTTGGTAGTGTCTCTTTATTATCCCTCCCACAATTGCTCCCATGCTGAGCTGCTCCAGATTTTTCCCTCCCTTTTTACAAGAGAATTAACCAAGGTTGAGGGAGGTTTTTATAATTTATGGCAGTTATGCAAGTTTTGTCCTCTGCTAACACTCTGAGAATCACAGTGATCTCAGTGTGTGTGTTTACTTGTTTGCTTTTGCCAGGCAGAAATAGATGTTGGCTCTTTTTCTTCCCTGCACTGGTCCCCAGCATCACTTAGAGTATAGTTTGCTCAGGGGGATCTTCATTTACAGCACTAAATTCAGCATCTTCCAAGCTGCCCATTTGCAGACATTACTGCTACAGTCTCTTGCCCATCCAGCAGCTGCTCATCGTTCTCACCACCCTGCTTCTCCTTGAGAAAGGTAATAGAAAATAGGTACTCAGAGCAACATCGCTGTTGTTCTTGCCTATATTGGCGTGAGTATTGCTAACTAGTTTCTTGCTTTCTCTTCCTCATTTCTGTCCTGCCCCTTGTATCTTCAGTGACTCACGGATAGTTACTCAATAGCCAGAAACTCCTGCTGGTTTCCCCTTCCACAGATGGGAAAACTGAGGCAATGGGGTTATAAGGTGCCTCCACAGAACAGGGAGAACCAGTCTCAAATACAGGAGACAGCTCAAGCGCATGCTGACAACTCACTATCCAGCTCTTAGCCCTCAGGGAGCTTGGCCTTCCACATCTGGCTGACGTGCGGTCTTGACCTTAAGTCTCTGAGGCAACAAGTGCAACCTGATTGAGCACTGGAGTTGGAAGAGGGGCCTTAATCCCACGTCACTTCACTGAAAGGCCTGCTGCAATATATTTAAAGTTAGCCTTGGCTTTCCCCCATCTAAAATAATAATTAGACCACCATGAAGACTACCTCATTAATATTTGTGTAAAGTGTTGAAAAATGTAATATTATGTAAAAATGGACGGGATTACTCACCCAGAACAGTAAAGGAAATGAGTGGTAGTTTAAGTTTTTAAAGATATACGTGGGTAGAAAGTGGTAAATGTCCTGAGGAGTGCCAGGTGTAGAGAGAAGGGAAGAGCAGGAGCTGCTGCTGGTGAGCATGGGCAGCTTCTGCCTCATCCTCCCCCCAGAGTTTCAGTCTTGGAACAGGGGTCACCCAATTAAAATTTGAAGGATTTGGGTTTTCTCTTGCTGAATTAGAGGAAGGGATGGCAAATAAGGAAAGGGCAAAGCATGCAAGCTGCAGAGGAAGAAAAAACCTCCAGTGGTACATTTTTTATATCCTTCTGTTTGTTTGCCAAAAGGACCATGATGGATTAAGTCAGTTGCATCAGAAAATACCTAACAGATGGGTCTGGAGGACAATGGAAAGGGTAAAATGCATGCAGCTGTGGATGTTGGTTTTAAAAAAAGGCTGCCCAAAGGTTTATGGGGTGTAATCCACCGTTAGCGTACAGAATAAGATACCAGGGCGACTTCCAAGTCTTCCGTATCTTCAGTTGTGGGCATTTTAGATGACAAGGACATCTGCAGCAGACACATTGGCCAGTGATTTGGTGAGAAACAATTTAGTAACTCCATAGGCATCATAAGCGTATCAACGTGGTCATCAGAGATGACCCTCTTCTGTAATGAAATGCAACTTCCAAGTGGTGGTAGACGATACGAAATTAGATCCTTTAGGTTAAATTTTTGAGATATATTGTTTCTGAAAACACCGATGCATCAACGGCTTTTAATGTGTCTGTGATGTTTCAGAGAGAAGTCTTGCAGTCCATGTTAAAAAAAAAAAGAGAGAAATAAAAAAAACCAAACACCTTACTGTGATGAATGGAGGCAGTGTTTTGCAGAGTGATGGAGGTCTTGAAAACTGTAGAAGTGAAAGTCTGGTGTTTATCTATGAACCAAGTCACTGGCAGAAGAAGAAGGCTGGCTTCATTGCACTATTCCACCTGTTTACTTGAGCCTCGGCTTGCAGAGCTAACCCCTAATACTGCCAGACTGTCACTCTGCTCAGCCAGTCCAGCAGGAACAGCTAACATTTTAAAATACACTCTTCAACTCTCAAATTCCCATGAAAAAGTTCTTTTTGCTGTTCTCTCCCCTCCATAATTACCCTCAGTCCCTGTACGGAGCATTTCTCTATGGATTAAGTATATAAACCGTTAAAAAATACAATTCCACTGTAAGTTCTCACTCCAAAACCAAAGTGATTTCACCTGTAGGATGCATCAGCAACAGTGCAGTATTGTCACAATGCTGATGTGAACCTTACCAATTCCTAACCTTTTCTGAGCGTAGATTTTTCGGATGTGCAGTGTACAATGTTGCTGATAGTTCACAAAAAGCTTTTGTAAGTTGATACTAACTATTCTCTTCAAATGATATAAAGACATTTTCTTGGAAGACATTTGCTCACACAGGTCTTGTCTGATTCTACCTTGAAGGTTCAGCAAAGCTAAGGAGAAAGAAAGAATTTGTATTATTAATGTTGGGGGGTTTTGCCATGTAAAATTATAGATACATGGCAGTCCCACATTATACAAGTAAAAAAAAATTAAGTAGCATATAAAGCCATATAAAAAGATTTAAAAAACTTGATGTCCAGGAAAGCAGATGAGATGGGCTTATTTTTCGGTTTAGAAAGAAAATACCTGGAAGCCCAACCTGACCTTAATTGCATCTGTGGTTTTCCTGGTACAAAATTTAGCTTCTGTTGAGTACGAGTCAGGCAAAAAAAACCCTTTATCTGAGATGTCAAGAGGGACAGGGAGAGATGAATGCTAAATAAAAGCACAAGTGAGGTCCGGGGAAGTTTTGTGATTGACTTTCATGGGGTGAGATAGGGCCTTTGCTGTCCTATTTTTAAATGCTAGCCCTCTCTTTTACCAGATACAGCCAATAGCTTGAGATAACCACCCTTATCGCTGCAGGGCTCGGTGAAGTTTTATATATAAAGTCCTCTTGATCCAGGCCCTCTTGTTTAGCACCTTCACCTTTACTATATACCTGTACTCTGCACACTGAAGACAAAAATAATTAGGCCTGGGAAGCTGCCTTCGTTTTGATGCCACCCTTGGCTCAAAGCTGAAGGGGAAAGTGGTTTAATGCAAGAAAACCCCTTGCTTCAAACCAACATTTGCCTGGTTGGAAAACTCACTATAATGTTGGGCATTATTTCTAATTTTGTACCAAGTCAAAAATACTTCTGTAACACTGCTGTTCATCTAACATCACTTAGAATAAAGCTGACCAATTTAACTGGCAAAAATATCATCATGCTGGAGGAAATGTTTTCCTGTATTGCACCAAAAGCATATTATTTTTCTCTCAGGCACTGTTTTCCTTGGGCCTTGTCATTTGTAAGGGACTAATTGGGAATTTTGAATGTATTATGTTAGCTCTGAATACAGTGGTTAAAGAGAGGGTGCCAGGAAAATCAGGAGATGTGAATACCTGGAAAGAAGTCTGTTTCATCAGAAATGCCACCAGGAAGGCAGGCACCATTGACCTGTGTTTTTCTCTGAAGAAAATGATAAATGGAAGTGCTGCGTCGCGCATGTTGGAGTCACGATGTGCATGGTGGTGTTTTTGCTGGGCTAAAATTCCTGGTTGTCGGGGTAACATGTTTTGGAAATCCTCTACCCTGGGCGAAAGCCACTGCAACTTGAAACCTACTGGGGCTGATGCTTGGCAGGGGCACCACCACTGCTGGGTGAGGAGGGTTGCTGGCTTAGCCAAGGGGTTTTAGGCAGGGAAACAAAGTAAAATGGGTCCAAAAGAAGAGAAAGGCAATCAGGAGTGTTCGATACTTCCAGGCTCTCATAAGCTGTTTTTTTTTTCCCCACACCATCAGCATGTCTGATCAGCCAAAGGGCGGGGGGTTATCTCATCCTGGGGCTGAATTGCTGGGTGATGGAAAGCCAAGAGGTGTGTGCGTGCCTGGGGTGGGTGGGAGAGGAGGAGGGCGAGAGGGGGAGAAAAGAGAGATACAGGGTTCTGGACACCTGCCAAGAAAAATAACTAACATTTTGCAAAAGAGAAATCCTAAGACTGAGGTCATAGTGTGGAAAAAGTCTGTTTCACAGACTCTTGAGCCTGAACTCAGGCCAAGTTTTTTTATGTTTTCGGGTTTTTTGGGGTTTTTTGGTTTGTTTTTTTTTTTTTTAAATGCAGGCATCCTATTAACATTTGAACACTAAAGTTCGTCCAGGAATGGAAAGATTTTGGAATTTGAAGTGCCTTATTTTTCTACTTTGTTGGTACACAGATATCTTTTTTTAATCACAAGAAAGTGAGGTTTTGAATTGGAAGCTGCCTCATTTTGCTTTTTACATATTTTACAAGTATGAAGACCAAATTGAGGGACTCTATAGAAATGCCTGTTTCTCCCACAGAGTGACCAACTCAAAAAAAAAAAAAAAGAGAGACTTTTCAAGCTTCGAGGACAACTTTTTATTTGCCATGCAAAATACAAAAAGATACTGAAACCTGAAATGATGATGAATTTTCCTGTGTGGAAAGGTCCTACTGTTCAGCCATGAATAGCTATGTTTTTTAAAACCTTTATGGTAGGAAGCTGGCAGCTTCATGACAATTTACTTTTCATACCTAACTAAGCAAATTATTGAAGTTCTTCTGCCTTAATCTCTGGATTTGGATTAAATGTCAGAGTGTGGATATTTTTTAACTGAGGGGAAAAAATAACTCTTTGGATTTGTTAGGATGTTATTGCAAGCAAGTTTTCTGGTGTTTGATTTGCTAAGCTACAACTGGAGTCTGCCTTCCTCAGGGTAAGAATATTTCCACATTATCATTTCACCTGCCGTATTTTAAGAGGGAGAGTATTATATCTTGGTGTGTGTCTCGGCTTTGTGCTTTCTGTTCTTTGTTTAGCATGCAGACAAGCTTCATCTCCCAAAAGAGATGTGGAATATATTCATTGGCAATTTAGAACTGATGATAGATTTGACAAGCAAGCAGGGTGACACACCAGGGCTATCAAAGCTGGAGATGAATCAGGACAAAGGTTTGCATGAGGTATATTGTCCCTGAGATTCAAAAGAGTTATGCTTACAGTTCATTCCAAAATCAAGGCAACTGTACCACTGACTTAGAAAGATAAGAGCTAAGTTTTTCTGAGAAAAGAAAAACAACAAAAAAAAAAGCATGGTGTGATTGGCCCACAGATCTTTTACAGAAAATAATGCAATTACAGCTGGCATTTCTGCATGCTGATTTTTATTAGTTCTGTAAGATATTTTATCTGGATTCATTTGTGCTGACTCCCTCTTTCATTGCATAAACTGTAAACAATTGTAGGCAAAGAAAAGGAATCTCTTGACATATTTCTTCAGGGATACACTGCAGGAGATGTGCTAGATCAGGTATACTAAATTAAAACAGAACTGATCTGTTATTTGATAAACATGTAGTCTTACTGTGTATTTAATTGTATCAGAATTTAGTGCAATTATGGGTGAAAATCCTGTACTTCACCATCAGCTTTCCTACTACCAAAGCAAAGCAGACAAATCAGAACAAATAATCTCTTTAAAGTGTTTAGAAGCATGATACAAAGGATGAGCAAATTACCCTTTTGTACCTTGTTTGGTGACCAATTTTTATGCCATTTTTAATGGCTGAAGTTGGGGGGGGGGGAGGGGACCGTCTGTCCTGAAGTCCCCTAGGGAGATGAGGCAGGCAACCCAGACATGCAACCTACCTTGATGTAGTTCAGATGGAGGCCTTGTACATCAAAGAGCAAGGAAAAGAACTGGGGCTGGGGACCCCAGAACATCATAGAATGTAACCTCAGAAAAAATTGTCATCACTCTGGTCTGTACTGGTTTTAACTGTTGGACATAAGAAAAAAATTCTTGTGGCTGCTTATGTAAAATCCACATGTTTTTTCCATAACTTATGCAGTAAATGTAATATGAGACACAAACTTTAATCCTTGCAATCACTGCAAGCAGATTCTGTAGACTTCTGTGGAAGAAAGGATGAAGCTTTTTGTCACAAATTGTTAAAAAACCCAGGGCTCTTCCTCTGCCACAGGGTCAGGTTTTGATCTTGCAAATAATTACAGACAAGCATGATGCTTTCCAGCAGGACTTCTTTCAGCATCACTGTTTGATAGACCAAGAGTTCCCATACCTAGAGTCATGTTCATGCTGTGCTACCCATCTCCAGTTCACTTAAAAAACATTTCCCATGAGCTGCATGCTTTACTGTGGGCAGTCTCAGTAGAGCAGGGTGACTTACATACGTCAAAAAATTGGCCTGTTACAGAGTAACTGCACGTGGAAAGGCAAAGGGAGAAAAAAAGAGGAATCTGTGTTTGTCAGGGCAGAGATCTGCTTCTCTCCATCCCTCACAGCTGCCACTAGCTCACTGGTTATCGCATCCCGTGGTGCAGTAATCCTGATGCAGTGCTGGTGAGTGAGCAATCCAGCACTGAGGCCAGGAGACAGAAGGTCTCTCAGGAGGGGTGTCCTTTCCTCCTCTGAAGAGCTTTGTATTCAAGAGAAAGAAACTTCTCCCTGAGTCTTTCCATAGGTTTCATTGCTATGTAAGAATTGTTGACTGATACTGCTCTTCAGGAAGCATGCTAATGTAAGGAGCCCTGCAGCACCCACAGCAGCCTCCTGTGATTGATGCCCAGTACCCAGGAGTCAGGAAACAAATTTCCACCTCTGAAGCCTGGAATAAAGAGAGAAAGAGGAAGGTCAGAGATACAGTAACAGAAAACTTGTCATCCAGATAGGATTTTAAGAGTTTCGTTGTTACATGTAATACATAAAACTAAACAGATACGAAGACATATATAATACATGAACAATGAGAGATGTGCACAAAGCTGTATGGTGAAGGTTAGTTTGGTAGAAAGACCTAAAATACTGATAATATTCCCATCTTGCATGTATTTCCTTAGGACAACAATAGGTGGATGACTTAATAGCCATCATCTCCAGGCATTACAGAAAGATTGTAACATCTCTCCTTTTGAAATTGTTTTGATTTAGTTTTCTCTATCAGAAGTGGCCAATTAGCCATGATCCCATTTGTCTCAGTGACATTGCAGAGCTATGAATTCACTATGAGTAGAACAACTCTTTCTGTGCCCTGAAGAACATAGAAGCCTTGGTGCATAGCTGGAAAGCAAATACCTCTTGCTCAAGCCACTTATGTTTTTCTACTTGAGAAAAATTAAATCTTATCTTATTTCTTTGCATGAACTTGTCACCCACTCAGAGTTTTATCAAAATAATTCTCTAGGTCTTTTCAAAGAACATCTTCCGTATGAGTTGCATTAGCTTTAAAGACTCACCAAGAACAGAATGGTCCAGGCTGACACTTTTGGTTTCCAACAGAGTAGCAACTTCATGAATCTTATACTGCAATTCTGCAACTCAATTAATTAAGTACTTGATGTCCTTAGAAGCTGCTGCCTCCCAAAGCCGAGGAGAGGGAGCCCCAGGCCCCACTCCCATCTTTGGCTACCAGACACAGTGACGTTCAGAGACTTTCCACCCATCACACTGTTACACAACTCTTCCCCTTTTGCCAGCACACAGAGTTTTCATTAAATAGCATGAAAAATTAACCCCACTGTTGTTGGAATACAGCTGGGTAATATGTAGCCTCATTTGCTGCTACAGGAGAACATGTGTTTGCTGCTTTGGTAGTGGGGGCTCTGTGGATGGGGTGTAAGGGAGCTTGGTAGAGCAAACCCTGGGTAACACCTCTGCAGACCCACATATCCCTGCCCACTCTCCAGGTATCCTTGAACAGGATGATTTCTGGTTTCTCCTTCCTTGTCTGGTCTCTTTATCTGCTATCCATCCTATGCCATGCACTACCCCTTCTGCTTTTCTTCTGCTCCTTTTTCTTGCTGCACCCTTTCTGCTGCTCTCTTACTTTCCTATCCCTGGTTTTGTCAGGTCCACCTGTAGACTTATTTCTCCGTCCTTTTCACCTCAGCTCTCCCTTCCCTTCTCCACTTTAGCCCCTCAAAACATGTCCCCATGTCTCCTGAGAAAAAACAAGACAGAAATAAAGAGATACAAGTAACAAGGAATGCACAGATATACCCATAGCAGCTCAGGTTCCTGGATTACTGGATATGTCTTGTCACCTGCTGCTTTCTCCTTTGTCCCTTGAGTCCTCCATCGTGTCATCTTTGCTTCATGCTAAATCACTGGGCTTTTTCAGGTGCCCAGTTATTGCCCCAATCTTCCTTTGGGGCGCATAGTTTTTCATTACTTCTCTTTTAAGAATGACAAAGAGAGAGACTAATATGGAGAAAAGTTTTACTTAACTGCAAAATGCTTTCCTTTTATAACTTTAAGCATGATTGGCAGATAGGTTTATTTAATCAGGTTGCCTTTTCTGTCAGTGTATTATTTAATGAGGGAGTTCTTTTTTTTTTGATTGCATAGGAAATGTGGAAGCATTTGAGAATTTCTGATGCGCTATTTACTCATCCGTTATGTTGGGAATCAGCTTAATTTCAATGTCAGCAGTGGAATTAATAATCATAACAGTTATCTGTTACAGAATGATCTATTTGGGGATTTTCTCAGCAAAGCAGGATATATCCCCCACCCTTTCACCAGAGAAGGAAGTTTTAAAAAATAAGTCAAATTTGAACATGTTTTTGTTTTGATTATCCCTTCCAGGCTGGTGGTAAAGGCACATATTTTCACTTTAATTCACTATCGAGTCGCTGGTATGATATCCTTTCCTAGCATAAGTTATCCCTCCTTTTATTTTGCTCTGAGTTTCTCAAACACTTCCATCAAGGATAGCTCCTCCATTAAAGTGCACTTAATGTGCTTTCCTGAAAACCAAGAAGACAGTTCTAGCTTTCCGGAGATAATGGAAAATCCACTTTTGGCAGTCATGTTAATTTGGGCTGATTCTTTTTTTGTTTTGGTGTGGCACTTCACCTTCAGACAAACAGGCTTCTCACGTGAAAGGAGGGGAGCTCCTGAGTAGATGGGTGGACAGATATGAGGGAGGTAAATGGGACCCCAAGTCTGGTTCTGCTCCCTTTGGGTTTCCTTCAGTTCCATGGTTCTGTGCAGTCCTACATAAATAAATAACTGATAAATGAATAAAACTGATATATTTGATAAGTATCAAGACGTTTTATATGACTCCAAAGTAAGGGCAGTAACTGTTAAATGAATTGCTTTTTAAATAAAACACATCAAAGAAATTTTTAAATCCTTCATTGTTCCTTAAAATGGTTTAGTGCCTCATTAATTCTTGATTAGCCTGGTTGTTAAGAGGCCGTTATTATGTGGTAATAAGGTGTAGGAAATTACCTCTAGAACTACAGTCATGTCATACAGACCTGCTATATTTAGCACCTCATCAGGTGCTGAGACCAAGTGCCAGCAGTGTAAATTAGGGGTTCGCTGCCTGGTGGTGGTCCTGTGTGATGGGGAGTTTGCTGAGAGGATGTGAGTCCTCTGGTGCAGAAGAGTGGAGAAGTCCTGACAAAATATAACTCTCTCCTCAACCTCCCGTCCTTCAAGGGCTCTCTGTCTTTGGCAGAGCATGGAAACTGTTGTGAAACAGTGGGATAAAATTACTTTGCAATTACATTCATTTAAGTAATTTCAAATATGCCCGAAGCTCGCATAGATGAAAGTCCACTCTTTGCTATGAGATTCGTCAGGCAGAAAGTGTCATAAGAGATATTTGGTGCCAGTCCATCAGAATATCCCCAAACTAATGACCTCCTCAGGTCATTAGTATTTCTTTTGAACACATAAGCCCCCTCAAAGCCTGCTACAAATGGTGGTAAAGCTAATCGTTATTACCCTTTTACAGATAAGAAAATGAGCCTAAGGGGCTATTTTTATTGTGATTTGATGCAACATTAATCAGCATTCTGAAGAAGAGACATATTTGAATATCTCAGGCTGAATATATTTATTCTTCAGTGTGTATAATGCTTTTTTTTCCTCCCCAAAATCTCTCTGAGCTTGATGCTCTAATGCTCACAGTATGTGGCTCCCATTCATTACCTATACAGGGAGCTAATGCGATACAGCGGCGTCAGCCTTTGAAGAGCACCAAAGATGCTAATAATTAAAGCATAAAGCGCACTCTCACTAGTACTTTCCTCTTATTCCTTCCTGGGTTTCAATCTTCACACAGCAGATGAGGCACAGTCCTCGGAGGATGGAGAGCAGCTTGGCAGCAGTGTGGCTGCTGTCACACTGCCAGTATGCAGGGGTGATGCCCTGCGGGGTATGCCAGCGCCTGCTCGCCTACTTCTTCATGCTGTTGGGTTTCAGAGAGCATTCGCACCTCAGGAGTGGTGTCAGAGCAAAGCTGCAGGAGAGCCCCACTCCCAAGAGGCTCATGTTGTCCCTCAACCCCCAAAACAGGGCTGCTGCCTGGGTTTCAGTCCTAAATATCCACGTTTTTGGTTAAATAGCTAGGCATTTATTTCAGTGTGTTTTCATCCAGGTCTGCAACCTTTTCAAGCCCCCAGTGTGGTTGCCACTTGCCCTTTGGGTCAGATGTAACTGTGTCTTTTGCCCTAGCCCCGAGCACCGCTCCAGCATTGCTTGGGGATGGATCCCAAGCTGCAAGTGTCTAGAGAAAGGCACATCTTCATTTAACCCTTCATCAAACCTCAGAACTAGGGCCATGGGGAAAAATCTCTGTACTTGGTATTTCAGCTGCTTCAGAAGCTGAAGTACCCCCAAGACCCATGCAGGGCAACTGTTGCCAGCCATTGGCAATGCTCACCCTCATCCCCAAGCCACCAGACCTCAGAGCAGACCAAAGGGCACATGCACCCCTCCAAGCCAATTTTCACCCACCCGTTGCCACTGTGACGAAGGACACACCTCAGCTCTTGGCTTTGCACCCGTCTTTGGCTGATTGTGGCTGTGCCTGCTTGCCTGTCCGGTCACACAGCCATACTGGTGCTGAGCTGGGGGCAGACCTGATCCCCACACAGAGCAGTGTTCCAGCAACGGATCTCTCTCCTAGTAGACAAGAGGTCAGGCACCATCATCCCAGCTGTGGCTGGAATCCCACACACAGCCCCGGTGGTCTCGAGCAGGGTGCAGAAAGTATCTATGTGCTGCTGCTTCATCCATCTGCTGAAATGTATTTTTTAATCTCTCATGATAACAATTGGCAGAGTTGTCCTGACTTTTACAAAGATGGTGGAAAAACTCCACCAAACCCCAAGTATTTAAAGGGTACTTTTGAGTGCAATTTCAGATCTCACGAGAACAAATGGAAGGAGCAATTACAGCCCAAAGCAAAAACTGTTAGGAATTAACAACACAAGCATAGCAGTAAAGAACATCAGGAGTTAACAGTCCCAGTGTGACAAAAGTTTATTTAATCCTACTCTAAACAAGCACTATAACAAGTCCTTGTTAGGAATGAATGATCTCTCACATGTAGCTTAAAATAATCAAATTTTGATTTAAAATACCAAAGTAGGCCAAATGTTATGGGCTCTTCTAGAAGAAATTCAAATTGTCCAGTCCAATTTCATTTTTTATTTGTAACATTTTACAGATGAATAAATGTGTTCTTTACGTAAAACACGCTTGCCCCATTCCAGGCAGGAATGTGTATTTGCCAGAGAATTACAGACTCTTAAATGTTGACATATTCTGCTCCAGTAACTCTGCTGTGCTCTGATAGAAGAGATATTGTTGCATACAGAAAGGTACTGTTTCGGCACCTCTTCAATTTCCCACCTTGTTTTTGGACTTCCTTCTTCAAATTTTGTCTTAGCACAGGCTTCAAAGGCGAAGTGGAGGCTGAAGGGCATAAGATGTTGGGTCATAGGTAGGTCTTAGGAAATGCTGATCTGTTCTTAGTTGGCACCTGGAGTTTTCTTCCCCATTTCTGGATCTGATTAAACAGGGTAGCTTCGGGAAAAAGCAGTCAATGTTTTTGCCTTGTTTTTTTCTTAACCAACTGAAAGAGTATAATTTTGGGGTTGTTTACTTTTGACTTCATTGGGTGTTGGGAAATGTATCTACACAGAGCTCTCTCACTAGAAAAAACAGTGTGACAGAACACAGCCAAGTAGTAAATTGGTACCTGTCTTGATAGGATGTATCCTATTTCATTCTAGTTAATGATCCTGGTAATAAGGAGAGTAGATCCTTGTGCTTTGGAGTTCAGCTCGAAGGAATAGTTAGAGAAAGTATCAACAAGAAAATTCTGGCAGACCTTTTGTTCATTCCTCATTCTTCCCTGGCAGTGCTTTAAATCACATATAAACTTCAAGCATGAGACATTTTATGCAAATATTCAGTGAGGACTGTTTGCTGCATCTTTGGAACGGTAAAACCTTTTCTACTATTAGTGCAAGGATAGTAGTACGCTGAAAAATACAGCATGATTTCTGTAGACTAATAAAGACTGCTGGGGATAGTCCAAAGGTTTACAGAACTTCTGGAAAGTTATTTACATATTTTAAAGCCCTTTATTGTCAGTCTCCTATATTTAGTCTATTTTATTCAGTATTTTCATCAGCCATCTCTGCTGTCTTCAGTGCACTAAAAATATTTAAGTGCCTGATAAACCATGTAGATCTGAAGTATTTTCTCCTATCAGTAAAAAATCATTTGCCTTGAAGGTGATATAGTGGAATAAATTGATTGCTGATGAAACTGGTTTTACTAGAGTGACACTGATGATGAAGCTAACCCAATACATTTAGTTTAGAAGATACACTTCTGACCATTAACACTGTTACTACTAAATTTTATTCTTTAGAAATCACATGTCATCCCTACTATATATCTTTTTTAATGCATATTGCTTAATATAGGTAAAATATTTGCTTGCAAATTGCTTGCAGTTGTACTAAATTTACATGTCATTATCTGTAGGGTTTATTCTTACTTAAATATCAGATAATTACCCACTGCTTTGTCAATATTAAGTCCCGCATATTTGATTTCCATTAGGACAGTTTTGGTTAGATCTGATCTGACATCAGGTAATAACAAATTAAATGATGCCATTTTTTCAAAGGTGGAGGCCATAGGTAGATCCTTAGGAGACTGTGTAGAATTTGGTTCATGGGAACTCAGTATCAGATAATTGTAAATTCCAGACATACAAACCAACCAAACAGTTCTATAAATCTCAGATTTGAGCAAGTGGTGGTCTTAATTCCAATCTTATCTTGGGGAAAAAAAATAAAAAAAGAAGGAAAAAAAAGAGGGAACTCCTTCAATTTCAGTCATGTAAAAATCTGAGAATCCATTTCCTGCATGCTTGGTTCATACCAACACTTGGTCACAACGCCACTATGGTATAGAATTTTTGGATGGCAGTCTGACAGCTGATGGCAGAAAAAAAAAAAAAGATCACAGAAAGCTTAAATTAATTGCCAATGGGAAAATGAAATAAGACAGTATGTTTCGTGGATGCACACGAAACTCAAGCCAAGGCTAGTTTCAGTACTTCACAAAATGAAGTTGAATTAAATTCTGAATCAGCATGGGTAATTGATTATTATTGTTTGTTTGTTGGGTTGTTTTGGTTTGGGTTTTTTTTGACAAAATAAAAAATCGTATGTGTCAGCTAAAACCATAAAAGAAATGTAGTGCTCATTTTCTCAGTGAAATGAAAAAAATACATTCAGGGCTAATTGTTTCATTTAGGTTACCTCACCCCAGAAAGTGCTTGGGAAGCCTTGCTACAGCACTAGATAAAAACATATTTCAAAGTAATGTTTTTGAAAGAAGAAAATGAAAGCATTTCATAAATGTTGAACTTCATCATTTTACATAAAATTAAACATTATTAGTTATTTAGGGAAAAGCAAATCTCAAAATCTAGCAATTGAAGAGCATTTTGGCCAGGCCTCATACTGTTCTTCATGGCTGAACTCTTAGAAAATCTCACCGAGCTCTAAATCCCTCACACAAGACTCTGGTTAGAGCCACACTCGAGCTTTTGTGAAAAATGATTGTCAACTTTTTTCTCAAGATGATTCAACATTTCCAAAGATTTAGGATGGCAGAGAGCATTATCAGACATCACTTAAACTTCCAAATGATTATTTTTTACAAGGTGGTTGTGGTAGTTAGCAGCTGGGTGGTAGAATTTGGCAATAGGAATACAATTGTGTCTAATTCATTTTTACATGCTACTCCTATTAGTTAAAAAAAGATATTTCTTTGCAAGTGACATTACAGCTCTGACATATGATTTTTGAATATGACTTTTTCTCAGAAACTGCCAGCATGGTACTGCCAGCATGCCAAGCTTGTGTCCAGGAGAAAATTTAAGAGCAGTGATAAAATGAAAGGCGAAAATAGAAGCCCTTCTTGCAAACAGGGGTTTGTAATAGATATTCTGACACAATATGAATGATGAGGGATGGAAAATTCATAATGGTGTGTAGAAGTGCAACACACTCTGTGCTTAGAAGGCTGACCTATAACTCATAAGATAGTGTGTGTCGAGTGAGTTATGAGAGCTGTTCCCTAGTGTATATTTAAAAAGAGACATTAGAAAGGAGATACACTGTGGTTTACTGTTCGAGAGCTAACTTCATAATTTTGTCCAAAAAGTGTCTTTCAAGAAAAAATACATTCTTTTCTTTGTTGTTGTTATTGGAATTTTTTGTTTGTTTTAATACATATATATATATATATATATTGCAGTCCAGGTGGTGTATTTCTGCACAGCACATGCAGGATCTCAATGATGGAGGAAAAGCCCTTCCCCTCTCAAAGAGCAGCCCTCAGTTAATTACTTCTGCTGTTGCAATGTCCAAAGGAGATTATTTCTTAAGGAAGAGGAATTTCCCATTTTGACTCCTAGAAAGCATTATCTCAAATGAAAACAAGCAGGCCAGAAGTGCTTGCTGCCATCAGACCCCAGGGCAGCTGAGGGTCTGTGCCAGGAAGCCCACAGACAACTCAAGCACACACTTTGACTGGAGCTGCGTAATGCAATTTGAATTAATGGGATCCCTCATGAGCAACCACCCCTTCAGTGCAGCTCCACGTGAAACAAAGGGAAATCTGACCACTGCAGACTGCGGGTTTTCCTTCCCCAAGCAGTGAAGTCCATGTCCACATGCTTGCCACATGTGCCAGGACCTATCTCCAGCTCCTGTGTCCCTGCTTCATCTCTGCCCTGAGCCGTGGCACCACCCCGAGCAGCTCCTTCCCTCCCTCAGCCCATCCACAGGCAAACCTGACAACTCCTACATTTTGGTGGGTCTGTTATCAATTCAGAGATGCCTGCTGTTGGGGTTATCTTAATGCCTTTTCAGCATCTTGGGTCACACCAAAAGCAGAGAGAATACTATCATTAATGCACCATCTCCTAGTAAGTTTGCTAGGATGGTGAGCTTAATAAAAATGTTGGAAACAACCTGGCCATGGAGGTAGCCCCTTCAGGAGCAGTGCTGCCTCTTTCTTGAAGACTAGCACCTGTGGTGCAGTTCTTCATAATGACCAGCAATCCAGTTGCCCCATTTGTTATGGGGCAGAATGCTGCCTGGCATTTTGGCCAAAAGCTTTGGTTTCTTTTGTAGTTTGCCTCATAAAGAAAAATAAAATGTGTTGCTCTTTGTGCCTAGCTTGGCTGTGCATGAAAGGCACTGAGAAACTTGCTCCTGGGAGAGCTTTAAGACTGGTCCTGCAGAAATTTGAGGGCTGGAATTTTGACAAAAATCATAGCATCCCCTACATATTTAATGCACAGAATTCCACAGCTCGCTCGTCAGCATCAACTGGGCTATACATGAGCTTCCGGGTCTTTCTGCCCCTTGTTTCCTTTTTCTTTTCTCCCTCTTGCCACACGCTGAATTAATTATTTGACAATATATTCTGACATTGTATTATTTCAACAATGGCAGAATGTAATGGCATGCAATTAGGAGCCTGAACATAATAATGGTATGAAGATGATTTTGGCAATGAGATTTTCTTTAATTAAAATTTCATTACTGAAAAAGTGTTGTGCTATTGCCCTTTCCACTGTGTGGGCAACAGTGTTTGGGAGTGAAAGGGATGACCCCCCAGGGATGGATAACATGATTTGCCACCCCTTGTGCCCTGGTTGTGTACTCTCTGCTCTTCTATACCATGAGAACCTATGAGTGCACAATATATTTTAAAGTCTCCTGAAAGTGTTGATTTAACAGTGCAAGGCATGGTTGGTTTTGTTTAGGAGGTGTCTGTCAAACAGCTGCGGTTTTGAGGAGTCTGTTGCACCGTGGACCTGTGAATTTGCTATATTTTATCCTCGCAATCCATATCTTTAAAGGAAGTGGTATGCTCCCTTTCACAGTAGCCAACTGCATTCTTGTCTGTTTATTTGCTTGTTTATTTGCTTGGTTTTATCATTTTTTCTCCATCTAGTCAAATAAACCTGTAAATTCAGTGTGTACACTATGGAAACTCGTCCAAAACTATACTGTCTCCTTCCTGACAGGGCTGACAGAGAGTATAATCACTTGTATTGTCCAGAGTACTGTTTACATAGAGGAGCAATAAATACCTGTTGAAATTTTTACTGGAGGCCTCCCAGACGGATGGTTCATTTATTATTACAGACAAGGTTTCATTTGCTTGGTTATTAAAAGAAACAGGTCGCTACAGCCCATTTATAACTATATTAAAACTAAATGAAGCTATAAGTATTGCAGACAGGACTGAGTAAAACACATATAGTAGCTTTCCAGGAAATGGCTAGGAAAAGTATTTAAAAGGAAATGCTGAAAACTTTGGGGGTCCTGGTATGTCTTTCACAACCATGCTTCTACTGCCTGGAGCTTGGGAGATTATGGAGGAGGTATAGTTCCCATATGTTCCTGTCCTGAAGCTCAGTGCCATACATACATACTCTGTAGTAGCCTCTCTGTATCTGCCTGTCAGCCACATGACATTGGGAGTCACTAAATTAGCATGTTTATCCCCTCCTCTAGCCTTTATTGAGATAGAGTGCTTCAACTGAGGATATATAATCATCTTTTTCTTTATCCCAGAGCCAGAATATCATTGAATACCAACTCCGGTTACAGGAGGGGATACAGCAGCTCCATCAGCACCAGTCTGTAAAACAAAGGCAAATTCATCAGGTAGATACTGGAGGTCTTAGTTTTGAAGGTAGCAACAGAGGTCCAGTGTAGCCAGCCATGAAATTAAGATGAAGGTTGTGGATGGTCTTTGTGGCACTTTTCTAGCACTGAGAGCATTTCACCAGACATACTCACCCTGCTGAATAAAGATAAATTGTTTACTGGATGTGAAGCACATTGTTGCATGGACACTAGATCATGATTTTATTTTGTCCAAGCTAGACAAATAGAGGAGAGTCCCAGTAAGGAAAGGCTGGTGTCTCAAAGTGGAAGAAATTGTTGGCCAGAAATTGGTGGGGTAGAAAAACCTAGAAATAATGAAGTTTGGAATTTTTTAAGCAGAGCTTGTTAGGTTAGCAAAAGACTGCATTTTCACGACCAAGGAAAAACCAAACTTTGCTGAAAGCTGTCTGAGCTTCAGTGGTGAAGTAAGAGTAGCATTTAGAAATGAGAAAGCAATCTGTACAATAGAGATGAAATATAAAGTACATGCAATGTGAAAGGGAAGATAACAATCAACCTAAAAGAGAAATTATAAAATACTGAAGATGGACAAAAAGAATAGAGCATACCAGGGTAAAGTTCAAGGACAGTGAGAACAAGGGTTTCCTTAAGGTATATAAAGAACAATAATAAAGAAATTCCAACAGTAGTGCCTTATTAGCTGGAAATATTAAAGTCATTAATAATATTAGACTCAATAAATATTTTTTAATATTAGAAAAAGCAGGATGCCTTCCTAGTAGACAGGCATGAAGCTGAACCATGTCTAGAGACAATAAAATATTTAAAATCAGTTACCCGAGATACAAGTACCCATAAAACTCAAATCTTCCATGCTAACATACAGCCATGAAGGCCACCAGTTAGCAAAATCTGAGGGTCATTTGTGGTGAACCGTGAAATGTGGAGTAAATGCTGGGAGATAGCTAATGCTATGCAACACATCAAAAGGCTAAGAAGGAAAGTTTAAGTTCTAAAGACTGGTTGCCTGCCACCTCCTACTGCGCACAAAGTTCGGGGGGAGCCTAAGTAGGGTTCCTTTAATAACACTAAGGAACTTAAGGATAAAAACATAGTTATGTTGTTATTTATGTTTTACGTTCAAGGAAACAAATGTAAGTTTTTAAATAACCAGAGCTGATTTCATTCTGTGAGGAGCTGGCAACTAGGATGTGGTAGGAAATTATATTAAACCGATGGTAAAACTTTGTAGAGAATGACAGCAAAAAAAACAGTGAGGATGGAGCAGGTACTAGATAGTCTGAATGATTTAATAATCCAGCCTCACTTAGACAAAGAGTCTTGAAAGAAACCAACATACAGTTGTATATCCCAGAACAAGGAATGTCCTCCTGACTCCATTTTTAAGTGGGGAATCTACCCTGGGAAGCTGCAACTCTGAAAACACTGGAGAGATGGATATACAAGACACTTTTCATTCTGGTGTAGCAAAGTAACCTTTAGCCTGAACAATCTCATTTTCCTTGCCTGAGCAGCGAGATAGGGATATAAACCACTGCAGACTTGGGTATGAATGTTGCTAAATAAACGGTCAGCGTTATACAGATGATTGCAGACATCTACAAGGGAGCCCAAGAATACAAATGTCTGGGACAATGACTCAAGCATGAGGACAGATGCTTGTAATGCTGGAGATTAGGCAGAAAGAGGCTATTTGTAAGGAAATAATCACCGCATACAAAATCAGATGCTGCACCTTCAGTGGGGAGACTTGGCAGTGGCAGTCCTCTATCAGACGCACTAGATTGCTCGAGATTTCTGCCAAAACGGCTGACACTCAAGGCGATAATGCAGTTCATGCACTCATTTCATTTCACATTTGAAATGAATATTTTGTAGGTGGCAGCCTACAATTGCTAGGAAATCAGGGGGGAAAGCATCAGTAAATAAATAACTGCTAATCACACCCAGAGAGCCTACGGGGAGCAGGGGCAGAGAGGCAAGAAATGCATTGGAAAATTGTGAATGACATATTCAAAACTTTTATTCACCAAATGTGTTTCCTCCTGTCACACAGAGCATGATTAGCCATGAAACTCTGGTAATTCCTTAGAGTGCCTGGACTACTTAGGTGGGTGCTTAAGGTGTGAAGCTGCCAGTATGTCACTCATCACCCTTCCCTCTGTCTGAGGGGGACACTGCATGCATTTTTAGGTGAGTTCCTTGCACAAGAATTGAGCTTACATAGGTTCATTTTCCTGCTTTTCCGAAGGATGTCTCTCATTTTTCAGCAGATAGTCTGGGTCCTTCTGTCCAAGCGTCATTCTCGGGAAGCACCGTGGACTATGAGGCATTTTCTTGCCACCATGTCAAGGAGTTAGGAAATTTAGGGTATAATTCAATTGCATTTGTTCTCCCATTCTTTAAAGGGGGGGAAACATTACCAGGGCAAACACAATCACTAACCAGGGCAGCTGCTGCAGAGGAAACCTTATTTCAGCTTCTGCTCATAGGAGAGAGTGGTGGCTGTATCACTCGAAGAGGACTGCCTTGCATTTCTAATGGGACCGTCTGTGTAATGGGAATTTAGCAGAGCATTTAGCCAGTTTAAATGGTTTTGGAGGGCCATGTAGACCAGCTTAGATGGATTCAAGCCAAGGACAGGAAACTTTTCCTTCAGAGCATCTATTTTTTATTAAATTGCTAATTCTGTTTGTATAGACTGAGTCCGTTTTTTCAGGCATTTAAATTCTATACTCTGGAATTAAATCTCACATTGATATATATGCTTCATTCCAGCATTAAGTACATTAATATTTCACCAGCCTGATTTTACTGGCCTTCTCCCTCTGTTTTTAATAAGATTTGATGGTATTCTCAATTATCATGGTTTTGTACATGTTTCTGTGTAGTGGAATGTGCACAAACTGCTTGTGGAGGGGGGTTTACAACTTAAACATCATATATTCCAAGTGAATTCTAGATGCTGCAAGCAGTGCTTGCAGAGGTCTTACAAGCCTGCTGAAAGCTCTATTGCAGCATTTATAAAACATCCTCTGGATCTAGTTGTTTACCTCAATCCATAAGCTTTTGACTTTATTTCGTATGAAACACAAATAAATACTACGCTTTTCAGATAATATAAATGCATGAGCTTTTTCAAATTGAAGCATTTGCATCAGTTATAGCACTAAAGTGAAAAATAATTTCAGCAATCAGAATCTAATTAATTAAAAATTACTACTGTATAAAACAGCTACTTGCATATTTAGGATTAGTAAACAAAGCTATTTGAAATACCTGTTTTGGCTGTAGGTAAGCAGCAAACATAACTGGCCATCTGTTAAGTGCAAGTAACCAAGGCAATAGCAACAACATTAGTTTCCCTTTTTTTCTTTTTTTATGAGGAAGGGAACATGTTCATCTGTTCCTTATGAATTCTTCATACTTCTTAGCAGGCAGATTTTGCCTTGCATTTCTCTTTTAGAAAACAACCAAAGACAGCCAGAAACCAAAGGTACATTTGTCTTATTGGCGCTTGAGTCATATTATGTACGTGAGCACTCCTAGCTGAAATAATCTCAGTAACATAAGGGCACAGTCTGGATAGGAACAGCAGATTCCCACCTGGCATTCTCTCTCATTTTTTCTGGGAACAAGAGTTAAAGGTCTTGCAGTGTTGTGCCTCCAGGAAGGTTTTGTTTTGGTTTTCTACAACATGAAGCAATGTTTTTCTTCTACATCGGTGCATCAGTTGTGACTTGAAACATCTGGAGACAGCCTGAGAACCTTCTAGCATGCTGCTACTTAGAATAATATCTATTTTCTTTCTGGCCTTCTGGTAATATTGAAATTAATGTCCAGTTCTTGAAAGGTCATTGTGCATTTATGTGAAGGAAAATAAAATGTCAATATTGTCCATTAAAAAATAAAATGATTTTCCAAAGCCAGTCTCGTTCACCAAAACCAAGTGAAACATGGTGGTGGCATAAACTCGAAGGAACACTTAGTTATCTGATTTTCATATTTCATCACACCTCTTTGCTTTGTGGGGTTCCTCTTCAACTAAAATCAAAGTATTTTTCCACTACTGAAGTTTCTTTCCTACATAATGAGCAGAAATCACGAAAGTCCATAACAAACATGGTATTCTGACTGAGATGCTGCCTAGCATTAAAATGGAACAGTATACTTGATCAGATTAACACATTCATGAGATCTTTCACAAATTGCAAAGATGGTGACTTCTGAATTTATTTAAATGACAATTGCAACATACATATATTTGCTCCCCGGGCTTGCAAACTGTTGCCATATTCTCTCCTAAAGCATTAGTGTTAATGATTTAATTACTATCAATATTTTCTTCTTTCCCATTTCGAATTCTTTTCATTCTAATTATCAAAATTATCATGAAGACCATATCTCATATAGTAGCTTAGACCACCAGAGGGATGCAAGGAGGGGTTTCTCCCTCATTTTCATAACCTCTCTTGAAAATCTTCATGGCCTCTTGTCATTTGATTCATTTGCCAAAAGATAACCTCTCTAATCACAAAACAAAACCACAGAGGCTTTTTTTTTGAGAATTTTGTGCCTTTGTCAGTAATTTGCAGGGGGGGAATTTGTTGGGGAAAGGGAGAAGGAAGATCGAATTCATTAGACCAAGGAATGTGAAATATATCAGAGGCTAAAGTAAAAAGCAAGGTGTTACATCTTTCATGTGCACCAGCAGCTGTGAAGGATAATTCCTTGTGGGTCTGTGTCTTCATCCTGTAGGAAAATATGTATCCTCCTAAGTAGGGCCAAGCTGGAAGGGTCTCAGACTGGCTCCAGATATTAAAAGCTGCAAGTGATTCCCAGCTGGCTATTGAAGACCACCTCCACTAGATGCCATACCATCCGCAATTCCTTACCCAGCAGCTCTTTCTCCTGAAGCTCTTTCAAAATGCAAAATTTGTGACCTGGGCCCTGGCTCTATCCTCACACTTGAAAACTGATGTTACTTTGGTGTTACTTCCTGGAGGGGAAACTAGATGGCTTCCTGCTGTCCCCTGGACTTTGGTTGGTGCTGAGCATAATCCTTGCTTGGGACTTGACTTTCCAGCAACAACAAATCAGGAAAAAAGACAGATGAAAGAGTGAAGCTGCAAGTCTCAACCTGACCATTCCTTTTGAGCAGTGTAGTTCTTGGGAAGCCTGTAATGCCCTCCCTTCCAAAACCCTGAGTACTTTTACCAGGAGCATTTCCTGGCGCTGTGAGGTGCTGGGGTGAGCAGGGTCCCTCTGCAGTGCCCCACATGGTCACCCCACCTCAATAGCCTGCTGAACCAATACAATGAGCAGCACCAACATAAAACGGGTCACGCTTTCTGATGAGCTATGTAGGAGATTTGGATATGCAATCACATTGAAATTAGCAGATGTTGGATATCAATGCCCTCCAGAATACTAGTAACCCCTCACCTTCTTCCTTCTTCCTTTCCCATTGTAAATGAATGGCCCAGCACCCCAGGCTGCAACCCCTTAATTCACTACTGGAGAAGGAAACCAGGTGGCTTGCTGAGGCATCTCTCAATATCCCAAACTCATCTTCATATCCCTTCATTTTGTCTCTACCTGTCACGTTCTTCGCAGAGAAGGGAGCAAATTCATTAATTAGAGTGCAGTGAGCGCTCCCACCCGGGCATCCCACCCCTCGCTGCCTCCATGACCTCACGGAGATTTCACTAAAAATGTGTAATTAGGTTCTGCAAAGTGACTTGCTGGCTGCGTGTGCTCTTTTCAAGAGCAGAAGCCCTTCCTTATGTGGTGGTGTGTGCTTTTCCAAGCTGCATCAAGCACCGTTTCCCTTTTCTAGCTTTTGTTTACGAAGTTATATTCACTTATCTTCTTACCAGTGCCCATGCACATCAAAGCCAAGTCCATTCCAAAAAATCCAAAAGCCCATGAGTGATGTCACCTACTGGCCTTAATTTTCATATTCTGAAAAAGTTGTTACAGAAAATAGCTATAGATAGGCTGTGTTGAAAAGGCTGTATTTGCACATGGCCTTATATATGTGTTCGTCTGTTCATCCTTGTACTAGTTTGCCAGAATGTGTAAAGAAATTCCATCCCAAACATGGGTTGATTTAAATATGACCTGAAGTTCTCTGATAACATCGAGTGTACCAAAGCTCCTTCTGTGCTGAATCTGTGCCAAAGTGCTTTTCAGATAAACTACAAATTAATGTAATTCCTCTCTTTAGCTTAAAGCGGTTTTCTTCTCTTTTGCCTATCTTCAAGTGGGGTCTGCTGGTCTAGATATGGACTTCTTTTTTTAATCATCATTGTGATGGTGGAAATGAGCTGTTGAGAACAAGTGTTCCTCAAAAGCATCCAGACTCAAAACTGATCTAGCTTACTGCAAACTGGAGTCCCTATGACACAAATACCTCCTTGTCACCCAGGCCATGCTTCAGCCTGGGCTGTGATTGCTGCCTAGTGCTCAGTGAGCCTCCTAGTCCAGGACTGCTGTCAGGTGAAGCTGAAGCCGCAGTGGCGGTGTCTCCTGCTCTGGCTGTAGCTTTGTAGATCAGGGCTGAGGGCCTCACCTGACAATGAAAGCAGTGAAGACTTTCAGGCATGGAGGCTATACCTGCACTGCTCCTGACTTTATGAGGTAGACCTCTACATTGGCAAGATGTCTTAACCTGATGCCTGATCCTTATGACAAATGCATGGATCAAGCAGGCCAGACCCTACTCAGGGGAAAAAAAGCAAGCAAGCAAGCAAGCATTTTATGATGACCTGTTCTTTCCTATCCCCAGCATTAGGAGATAGTTTGTACTCTGACAGTAGTTCCAAAAGGGGCCATGAGCCCCAGGCAAGCAGTGATTTTCTTGGAGTGCACTGCTTCTGAAATGAGAAACAGACAGGAAAAATAAAGACAGGCTAAAACATGCAGGCAAAGACAGGCTGATAGACCATCTCTCTCTGGTTAAATCACAATGAGTGCAGATTTCATCACATTTAATCACGCAGTGGCCAGTTCCAGATCTGAGCTTTCTATTTTCGAGCGCTGTTTTCTCAGGGATGCCCTGAACAGATCACACTTTTTCAGTCTGAGCAATTGTAAGGTTGTTCAGCTCCCTGAGATCCAACGCCAATGTGGATCTTGCAGTGTTTACAGGAAGCTTTGCTTCTCTGACATATTTTAGCTCCTAGGAGTTATATCCTGTCATTCATACCTGTCCCATTTGCTCACTTCTCAGCAGGGCTTGTTAGCTTGGCTGGTGGCTGCACTGACACAGCCACTGAGTTTCTGCTGACTCGGGAGATGACAGAGAAAGCTTTTTCCTGCCTGTGGACATATTTCCAGATAAAACATGAGCAAGCCTTGCTGTGAGATTAAGTTCCCCTGACTCAATGGGTGTCTTATATATTTGAGGTGTCTGCATTGCAATGCGATATGTTGGTTTTACAGAGGAAAAATCTTGGCACAAGTAAAAGGAAATGTGGGGGAGTAGCAAGAGTCTTTAAGAGACGAACTAGTGGGAGTTTCTGCTCTGACCTTGAATCCTGTTCCTACACACCTACGTTCCCCAAAAGGTGCTGTGGGGAAACAGGGAAGCAGCTGTGATGGCAGCAACAGGCAGGCACTGTGTGTATAGTGAGGAGCTGAGCAGAGGGTGGTTATGCTCTGTGCTCTTTTAAGACACAGCACACGGTGTAGCCCATGTAAGTGTCACGCTTTTCAGGCATACTCTTGGAAGATCTAGGCACCAGTGCAAGGAGGTGGTTTGAAATTACTACATATGTCTTCCTGAGATATTTACACTCCAGGGACCACCCACGTCATAGGATATGTTTGAATTGCTCACCAAGCTTTCTGCTGGAGTCAAGATGAAATTACAGATTCTCTTTCCCCACAACGCAAGAAAAATTAGCAACTTTCCGAATTCTTATTACTATTACAGAGGTGTTTTTTAAAAAATAGGTGCCATTCTTGAAGACCTTTCAAGCTCTGGGGGAAATCTTTCCACCTCTTCAACTCCTTTAACTGCTGGTTACTTAACCCTAGCTTGTGAAAAAAAAAATGCCTGGAGGTAAAAACAAACTCCTCATTTTTGTGAGCCAGTTTAAGCAAGCTGAGGAAAGGATATGGGAAGGGAGGATGAAATCTCCATTATGGAAGAAGCCTTATTTTTTACGTTTATGTGACAGTGAAATCCTTGTGGATTCTCCTGTGCACTGAGACAATATATTTTGGTTTTAATTGTTTCAGTCAGTGTCAGTTTTACATCAAACATGCAATAAAGTAAAAATGGCCTTTGGGAAACATCACTGAATCTTATTTTGTGCTGCAGTACTACCAGTGTAAGTATCTACTTCTGTTTTGTAAGCTGAAAGACAAAAGGAGCAAAATTTTCCTTTCAGAGAGACTACTGACCTGTCAGCATCAAAATATTATTTTTAGCATATAAAAATTGTTTTTCAGTGATTGTAATAACAAGAATCTTTGCAAAATCCATTATTACTCTAGTAAACATTTTCCCTTGGGCAGTAATAGTAGGAAATGAATTAAGAAGTTGGTTGATAGCAACTGGATAAGAAAAAATGATGAAGTATCACAGCTACAGTTTCTGGGACAAAATATATTTTCTTTTTCTTTAAAGTATTTAATGTTTAAAGTAACTCAGAGGAAAACATCAAATTGAAAGCATTTTGGTAAATTAGAATTTATTCTACTGCTTGCTTTCCAGAATGCTAGAAGATGACCTCAAGTTAAGCAGCGACGAAGAAGAGAATGACCAGGTAAGAACCATTCAACTAACATGTCACTTGTAGCATGTTTCATGTGGAAACTGAGCTACTGCAAATATTTTGCTAATGCTTTTCAAAACATACATAAAGGTTATCAAAATACATGGCAGTACTGTAACTGGAGTAACAGATGTTGCTGCTCAGAGCCAGCCCATGTGTGCTAACTGCTGAATTGTTGGGGAACAGTCTGCAGTGCTCCTGATTTATTACCTTGATGTGACCCAGAAGGTTTTTGTATCAGCCTCCTCCTGATTTGTTTTGTTCTAAAGAGCATCCAAGGAAGGGAGAATCAGGAGTTCTGGATTAAGGGTTCAAGCCAAACTTTACAGTCATGAGCTGGCCCCAAGGATTAGCAGCTGGGCTACTTTCCTCTTACCTGCCTAGAGCCTTGCCAGCATCCCTCGAGTCCTCACCTCTCCCCTGAGCATTTTCAGTCCTGGCTCTGTGTGGCCCATGTGTGCTGAGAAAGCTGAAGACAGCTGAGAGAAAGCCTTAGCTGTGCATTTGTTTCACTCCACAACACAGCAATTAGGGCACTTCCCTGGGTTTTAATGACACCAAACTACTTGACTGGGAGCAGATATGTCAGCCAAATATTCCATGTGTTGAGACATCTGGGTTTGTTGCTGGGGGAAGGTGTCTCCCAATGTTTTTTTCTAAATATCAAGTGCCCACTGGAGTAGAGCTGGATCTTGACTTTCCAATGGCCAGTGGAGTGCTTCATTTCCAAGCGGAGTTATGCCATACTCTCTCCTTCTCAGAATACTGTCAGAGGTGACTGGGGATGAGAGGGAAGGAGCCTCTTCCCTTTCTCTTGTGCTAAAATGCATGTCCTGTGCTTTCAACAGAGCATATGAGGGAAGTACTGCCCCTGGTTGCATATCACAGATGGATCCAGACTTGGATGTAACAGGGTTTCAAATATGATTATCTCAGTGAGGGGTAACTGGAGCTATCTAGACTTCTGAAGTTCAGGATCTTAGACAAATAATTCTAGGTATGCAGGCATGAAGCTCTTTCAGGATTTTCTTTAACTCTTGTTATTGGAAGTCTCTATTTTACAATACATTCCAAACAGGATAATCAAAACATTTTCATATTTATACTACACCATTATGTCATCTATTTTCAACAAAGCTTCTTGGTGTTAAGAAGATTCAGGACATAAATTCAATTATTTACATATTTATACAATTTTTTCTTGTTTAATGTATTTCATCCTGAAATGCTTCACATTTAATTACTCATCCTGCTTTTCTAGATAGTTTAAAATACAGTGCATAGACAGCATAAGGCAAACTAAAATGAGAGACGGGACAGAAGGGATGTCTGAAGAATAACAATAGCACACCAAAAGGGAGGAGCCAGGGATCAGGAGAGATGGCTTGTCCTTCAGGTTAGAAAGAAGATGGATGTGAGTATGAAACAGTCTGGCAGAGCCAGAGAGCTGAAATTCAGGTTTGCCTCAGAGCAAGCAGAAAAGGTCATGTGAAAATGTTTATCAGTCATGTGGGAGATAAAATAACATTAATAGGTTTAAGTGGAGAAGGAATCATGGAAAAGGGCTGTTGGCTGGGCATACACATGTGGTACCTTCAGTTTAGTGTTAGCACTTACAACTGTTAACATCTTTCGTGCACTTGACTTGCTCAATATTATGTGTGCTACACAAGGTCTTAACTGAGTAAGCAGAGCTTTAAAGTGCAGCTGATATAGCCTGGATCTTTCATCCCAGTGCTCAAACAAGCTTTGCAGAGCCAAGACCAAGTTTGCTATACATGCAGCAAAGAGCAGAGCTGAGATCACATTACTCATTTCAAATCATCACAAGCCCTAGCATGAGCAACCATGGGCAATTCCTTTGTGATTTGGTCCCTCTTCCTAGTCACTTTTTTTTCTAACTTGACTGTACAGATAAAAATCTCCTGGAAGCACAGGCTGGCTCCTGCTATATGAAATGCTTTGTAGAACCTCAGCTGAGATGTAAAAGTTTGCCTAACAAACAATCCTAAATAAATATGCCTGCTGGATAAACAAAACACTACATTTCCATCTTCCTAGTAGGAAATAGGTCCCAAAAAAAGAATAACACAGGTCCTCTCTGCCAATAAATGCACAGATTATAACATGGACCTGTGCCAAAATATCAGTGGGAGAACCCACATCATTTTACTTCCTAATTCAGAAGCTCTCTAGTCTCAGCTGTCCTCCTAAGCTTGAGAACAGGAAAGAAAGAAACCAAAGATGAAGCGATAAGAACAGTACATGAGTGATTCCTAGATATTTCTTATGTAATTACCTGACCTTTGAGCAATCAAACACATTTTGGTAATCCAGTCTCTCAAATTGCTGAAGGTGATCTCTACGAGAACTGTGAAACTTCATTTTGCTAATTTCTAAACTGGAATCTTAGGGCAAAGATCCTGAAAATTTTAGAGGAGATTTTGTTTTCCTGTTGGAAGTCACCAAGCAGCGACTGGAAAGTTTCTGAAGTGGTACAAAGGGGCACAGGTGCCTCTGTGATCCCAGAGCTGGAATCTGGAGGGCTGTGACTGACCCAGCGAATGTGAGCCGTAGATGATGAAGGCCAAATGCAAGACAGAGGCATGATTAAGAGCTTTGGAACCAGAGTGGGCAAGGCATTCCCATCCCTTCCCTCCACAATGGCAATTAAGGAAGTGAGATTCACAGAGCCAGGAGAGGCAAAAGAGGCTGGGTTTGAGCTGAGTGTATGTGCGCCCACAGTAATTACATTATCCACACATATTAGTCTCTTAATTTTAATTACATAAATGTATTTTTCTTCTTTAATGAGCATAGTTTATCCATTTAAACTCATCGTTTCAATTTTACAGGCAGTGATCATAAGAACAAATATGCAGAAGGAAAATTTCCTGTTGGCATATTTTACATCACACAGATTGAAGAAAATCTACTTTTTAATCCCCAATCAATATCTGAAGAGCATGCAATTAACAGATACCAAGGTAGTTAACACAAATCTGCAAGTTAAAGAGCCAATTCATTTTGATTTATAACACATAGAGTAATATTTTCATCATCGTCTCTCCCAGAAAGCATCTGAAGCTTTGTAGCATGAAGATGTCAAAATTGTACTTAAGATTGTTCAGAGTACTGAAGTGTAGTGGTTATTGCCTTTTGGTTCCTTGAAGTGTGGCATAGCACATGAAACAATCCCCATTTTAATACCCTGCTCTTCTCCGTAGAGGTCACTGGATAACTTAAATCAGCCTTGGGTGAAATAGTAAAAGGAGATTGTCAATTGTAATATGATCAATTCTCTTTTTTCTGCCCTACTTGTCCTTTTACAACACGAAAATTCTGTAATAGAAAGTAGTTCTTTTAAGGAGAAAAAGATCCCTGGCATCATTTGTGCAATTCATGTCAATCAATAGACAAATAAATTAACTGACTGGTAGGCATACATGGAATAATAATCTAACATATTTTTGCAACCCAAGTCTGCTTCCTTGTATGCATTTTTTCTGCGCGGGATCAGGTTGGTTGGCGCTGAAGTTTTGTGGCTGTGAAAATTTATTACCCACAGATTCAATCTGCATTCTGGCTGCCAAGTCTGAATAAATAGAGTCATTGTGCTTGTCTGGAATATGTAACCAAAGTTCATCGAGGCAGCTTGACTTCCACATCCCATGGGATTCATAAAAGGCAACACCCTGGTATGTGCTCTTGATTCCTGCCAAAATTTTGTGAAAATGTATAAACAGAAGTTGAAGAAGCAATAAGAACACACTCTCAGGGACATGGCTCTGCACTCCAGACCCTGCTGTATCTTGAAAGGAAAGTCCCAACTTTAGTAGTTTTTGTTTGTTCTAAATAATTGCAAGACTATCTCCCTGCAGCAGCAGGTAAATGCAGGGGGTGAAGACACCCTCCATGCACAGTGCACAGGGAAGCAGTGAACAATCCCCTTGGGTTCATTAATTTTGCTCATATGCCCTGCACCAAAGGAAGAGGAAAGGCAGTGTTTGCCTGCAAGTGGCTGCCTGCCTTAAGAAGGGACAGGGGCAGGTTGGCCCTGCAGGGTCCGAGTGGTGTGAGTGAAACCAGCCCCTCTGCCGGCAAGCCAAGACAAACAGAAAGCCACGTCCCTTCACAGGCAACCCTGGGGGAAGAATAGCCTCGAGAAAGTTCACTAGGAACAGCTTCAGGGTGATAAAATAATAGTCTTGGCATCCTGGTCTGGCTCACCACCCAAAGTTCCACAGGGTGAGAGCAGCCCACCCAGCCTGTGTCTTCCCAGGGGTCCTGGGGCTGCCACCCACCCATAGCAACCTGGGGACAGCCAGGGTGGGCTGCTGGCCCTGGGGGACCTGTGCATGCTCCATCATCACCCTGGACGTGGCTGAGATAGAAAATTTGATGACAGTTCGAGTTATAAACATACCTCCATAGATGTATATGTTTCCTACCCATCGTGTATGTGCTTAGGGATGCCACTGCTCAGCACTGGAAATGCATATTTCTGGCAAGACTCTGCAGTGTAGGCATATAGGACCAGCCAAATCCACCCCACTATTGCAAAAGAGCAAAAGTTTGTCTATGTAGCCAATGGCAGTGTGGCCAGGTCCCTAAGTAAATAGCATTAGGAAATTATTTAATTTTTTAAATCATAAAATCATGGTTTGTTTCCTCAGTGGGAGCCAGAAACAAGTGAGAAAGGATGTATGTAAAGACAACCTTTTTAATAAGGTGTAGGACTTTTCCCTCTTACTTTTGGATATGGACTGATCACAAACAAAAAGATAAAAATTATCCTGCAATGAATGGTCATGCATCCACCTTCTTCCAGAAGGAATAATTTCTAGCAGAGTTGCTATAAGCACTACTTCTGCATATGAAATGCAGAATATTCCAGCTAATTTGAAGTCATCTGTAATGAATTTTGAAGTAAATTGAAAAAGGGGCAAAGTGGCTATGAGCTTTCTTTGCAGAAGACCTGCTCTGTTAGGACAGTGCTTTCTGAAGTCAAAGATCAGCCAAGCAGAGAGCAGAGTCATGTACATCTAGAGAGAAAAGTTATATTGGGCAAATTATAACTCTCTGCTTCATAGCCCTGTTGATCACAAGAACTATTTTTAGACAGTGATAATTGCATTCACGTATGCCTTGTCCAAATATTTTAGCCACATTAAGTAATTTTCATGTTGTGCCCCCTTTTATTCACCTCTTCATCAGTGCAATGCATGATGCTTAATGCTTGATGAGAAGGAGAAATGAGTGAAAAAGGAGAAGAGAACACTCAGCCCTGAAAAAAAACACAAAGCCCACAAATAAATTTCTCTGTCAAAAAATACCCTGATAAACTTGAAGGGAAAAAGAAGAATTTTTCTGATGAGAAGTTTATACACTCCACTGAGAATAGGAAACTTATTTCAGGAAGCCTGGCCATATGAAGTCTGACTGCAACCGAAGCTGCACAAAGCAGAGATAAGCAGAGTGGAAAAATAAAGTTCTGGGTTAAGGAATGGCTGGAACCTCAGGTGGTTTTGTACTTAATCCAAATGCTCTGCTCAGCCCTGTGTCTCTATAATGTGAGTGCATTTTTAGACTGGAGGAATAGCTGCTATAACAGCCTTACTTGACTTAGGGTGAGTTTATTATTTCCCATGTATTAAAGAAGCAATCCTTTTGGTATCCAACTTAACTAAAATCCAGAGTAAGATTTAAGCCAGCTGAGTCAAGCTTTTTTCGTGGTTTGCTAGCTCTGATTTTAAAATCTCTTTGACATCTAAATTTGCACTTCCACAAGACATGACAAGAAGACCAAGATTGCCTCACTGAAACTGTCAGATGAAACAAAATAAGAGCTCAGTCTTGTGCTGCCAAACTTGGCTCCCATCACTGCCTATCTTACAAAATCAGATTCAATGTCTGGCAGGCAGAATCAGGCTCTAAATTTGAATGCCACCACCATGAATGACAGTGAAAAAGGTTAGAGATCAGCTTGGCTCTTGGAAGTGCACAAAATGTGGGGAAATTCAAACACAGCACTCTGATCCCCATGTTCCTGAACAGCAAACCTCTAAAAATAGTTTAGAAAATGAAATTGAAGTATGAGTGCATCTTCCTTGTCTCTTCATATGGATGCTGGGATTAAGCTAAATTTTAGCTCTAGTAAATCTCCAAAGCCTCCCCTTTTCCACTGGTATCACCTTTTCCTAAGCCTAACAGTTTTTATTGCTATAACTTTCTTAACCCCATCTTGTTGAAATATTTGGTTAGTTGTTTTTTTTCCCTTGTTAACTAGAATTACTGTATGAATGTCTGCTTTTACTGTCATGGGAACGTATCCCAGTGCAGTCAATTCAGCAGTGTTGGCTAATTTGGGGCATAAAGAAGGATTAGGTTCCATATCTCCAGGCTGGCTTTCCCTAGTCCCTGTCTGTCGTGAGCCCTACAGCCCATGCATCTCTGCTCTGGCTGCAGGGAGGCCTCATTGAAGCCAGACACTGTGCCTGAGCCTTCACCCTGCTTAAGCATGGCCACAGTGAGTTTTTTGCCTTCAGGAAAATTCATTCCAGTGTGCCTGTAAGAGAACAGTTAAATAACCAGGGGTCACAATTAATTTAGAGGACAAATTACCATCATTTGTAATATTGCAGCTATTAGAAGCTATAAGAAGAGAACATACCCCACTTGTGCATCTCTCACATGTTTGCACACGCACAAACACCAACTCACAGACTCCCAGGAGCTGCCTGTTGCTGTCTGCAAGTCAGAAGATCGAGCTCACTTCTCTCCCCTTGTCAGTTCAGCTCAGGCTGGTGTGGTGTCAGCATGAAAAGCTGTGTGAAGGAGATGTGGTGCACTGAGATGGAGGACAGCAGAAACAGAGAAAGAGGCAGCTGAGAGCATGTCAGGAAACAAAAGGAACATGAAAAGGGAAAGGGATTAGGGGAATAAGAAAGGAAATTAATGAAGAAAAGAAATTGGGGGGGAAGATCCTTATGAAGGAAATAGCAACTATATTAGAACATGACGAGAAATAAGGAAAAAAAGCCAGCAGCCAATCCATCAAAACTAGCATTTAAGAAATATGGACTATTGCTACAATTTCTCCTGCACCTAGGATGAAATCTCTTTCCTCTGAAGTCAGCAGGAGTTTAGCCACTGATTTCAATCAGCCTAGGATGTTATCCTCCCATCTTCTTTTGTATTTCCTAGCACAGTTGAAGCAGATACTTGGGTAGTAGCAAAAGCACCATAGCCAACATAGCATCTCCCTAGGCAGAGTAACCACTGTTTGGGGAATTTAGACTTGTATTTCCCTATTTTCACATATACAGGGGGTTGGAATAATTTTACTTTAAGTTCTGAGCTTTTTGCCTTCTCAATAAGTCTTGTAAAGCCTGTGGCACAACATTGAAAATTTTTGTAAGCAGCACTGCAACCAAGTTACCTTTTCCTGAATGAGGCTACTTTCATGGAGACAGAGGAGGTGACCATGCCTTCACTTGCAATGACTGAGACCTTTCTCCAGTGTCATTGGAAAATAGCCATTTTATTAACGTCAAGTACCATGGATTTTGCTTCTGCCTCATCTCCACTGAAAAAGATTAAAGTCAACTCATGTGTGTTGAAACTCTGCATGGTTGTTGAGGCCAGACTGCAGGAGAAATCCGAACAGATGCAGGACAGAAGACTCAACGTTTACAGATCTATAAAATTCTCTGTATGGTTAATACCCATGCTGATTATACAGTAATTTGGAGATCCAAATCACTGAACAAGTATTAACTACTTAATACAATGCCCTTGAGAGGTTTTTAGGTAGAGCTAAGCAAGAATTATTATCTCTGTAGAACTGACAGGGAGACTGAGACTGAGATGTGGCTTGTTTGAAGCCACATGGCAAGTCAGTTACAAAGCCAGGATTAGCACTTGAGTCTCTCACACTCAGGTGCCATGTTCAAGTCACTAGACTGTGCTGCCCCTGAAGATTAATAAGGATTAATAGGCAAAGCAGAGGAGAAAGAACAATGTACACCAGAAGTACAATAATAAAACTACAGGGTGAAAAATGAATACTGAGGTGTTGAAAGGCCTGGAGAAATCATGAAATCCAGAAAGAGTTTTATAGTTTCTTAAAAGATGTGGCTCTGACGATAACCAAATCCAAGAGGGGAAGGAAGGGAGACCCTTTCATGTCTTACAGCCTGTAAATTTTAAATAAATACCAACCGGACAGTGAAAAATCACATTCATACATTTATATTGCAAATTTACAGAGAAACACTCAAGCTGCGCTTTACAAGTGGTTCTAAATTCCTCAGACAGCCACTCTGGAAGACGATCCTCAAGCAAAGCCCCTAGGAACAGTGAGAAGTACAGAATAATGCAGTGAGAGAAGGCACTTTAGGAATCATTTATGATAAATCCTCTGACCTGAGCTCCTCAGACAACTTCTTGTGGCCACAAGACACTCACAGGCATTTAAACAGGGCAAGTCTGTAGATGCGAGAGGGTTTCATTACTTCTGGTTTGGACGCTCATGAGAGCATCACTGCAACACTGCAGCTTTACACTCTTCAAGGAGAACACTGAAAACTGAAGAGGTTTTCAAGACGAAGGTGAAGGATGCATAACACATTTGGAAAACATGCTTTGGGGAGCAAGACATCCACCCAATGAACTGAGCCTGCCGGAAGCTGCGCTGATGTCTGGCTGGATCACAGTCTATAAACACCTGCCCAGGAAGAGGAGCTGAGGGGCTGGAAAGTAGCTCTTTCTCACAGGCAAAAGTATAATTTCCAGCAGAAGAAAGTGCCTATAAACAGTGCTGGACTAAACTCACATCTTAACACTTAAAGTGAAAAATCGTGTGTGTGGTTGGACTGAGCTGGGTTCGCCATAAGTGAATTATCCACAAGTTGTGCTCTAGGTCCACAACAGCTCCCAGATCTGAAGCAGGAGAAAAGCTCTGGAGAGTCATGTGGCCTAAGTTATGGCACAAAGTCAGGTTGTGCCCTTCACAAAATTTTCTTCCTGGCTTCACTAGTTCAGGAATAAATTGCATTTAAGCTAAAGACAAACAAGACCTTAGGAAATTAAAACAGAATCAACATGGAAGATGTATGAAGAGTGAAACGTGAAAGAAGACATATAAATGTATTTGCTCTGGTCTGGTTCCCAAATGGCAGTATATAGTAATGACATCTTTCCTTAACCCTGGCTTAGAAAAAGTACATCTACAGCTCAGTAACCGCAGTCCAGTACAAGGTGGCATCCAGCAGCCTGGGTGGTTGCTAATATGGAAGATGCTGACTTAGGGTGTAAATGGCTCACTGCATAGTTCCAAGGCAGCACCTACCACCTGAGGAACACAAACAAGCTGCTCTGGAAGCAATGCAGTTTACTCATGCACAGGTAGTACATGTTGTTAAACTGTCACCGAAGAAATGGTTCAAATTCTCACCTTGTGTACACCTGTGCACCTCAGGGAAGTCTCTGGTGTAACTTGTGTAACTCCATACAATTGCTGTAAAAGAGCTCTCTCGTGATAACAGTGATTAATCCACAGGGCAGGAAAAATGGAAAGCAAAATGCCTGAATCTGCCAAGGGTCAATTTATTGGCTTCTATTTGCCAAAGCATGTCGTGGCTGAGGTATAGGAAAACGCATCCATAGTCAGCCTGCAGTGCCTCCAAGATGCTCTTCCAAGCCCAGCAGAACATTCTTCAGTAGTTCTCAATTGCGTCTCAATTGCAATCCAAAAATGCCCGCAAGCCCAGCAGTTCATGAAGCAATTATTTTCCAAACAGATTAAAAAGCAAAAAAAAAAGAAAAGAGGGATTTCTGGGGACACTCTTAGCGCTCCTGTATCTCCAGCTCAATAGCTGCATTCAACCCGTTCTGCTCACTGCTCAGTCCCAATTACAGTGAGCTAGCTCACTGTTCAGTCCCAATTACAATGAAAGTATTTAATTTCCTCTTTGATTTCCCTTCCACAACAGATTGCAACTTGTGACACTTCAAGTAATTTTGGTAGCTCATTTAACACACACTGAAACCTGAATATCTGCTGATTATGTTCCCAGGCTCTGGCTCATTGCAATAAAGGATGGAGAAAGGAGATGCAATCTCTGGAGATTGAGAACCTGACCATGATTACCGCTGGCTGAAAATTTGCTTTGTCCCAGTAGTCTTGGGGTACAGCTAGGATCTTTCATGAATGAGTAATGAACTCTAAGCAGATCAATGAAACTCTGCCTTAAATGTTTCTGTAACCAACTCAAGTGGGGGTCAAAGAAGTCCAATCAGAGGGTATCCTGTAATTTGCAAATCTTGATGTAGTGAAACAGAGTAATTCATCTCATTTACTGTGGCTGGTTTCTTTAGCCCAAGTACCTGAGTCAACTAAGTGGTTGTTTTTTTCCCCTTCGTGCTTCCTACTCAGCATTAAAGTTAATATGTGGTGAGTTGGCCTCCAATATCCATGTTCATATGGAGGAGAACCTTCCTCCATCAGTAACTCCACTGATTCGATGAACTGAAAATTCAGGATTATACTCATTGCTGGTGAACACGCTTGATAACTTACTGAGAGACTATTAAGCTTCCCATAAAGCCCTTTTTAGTGGTAAGTCTTAGAGATCTTTAAATTCTGTCAGCAATATCAAACTTTAAAATTGTTTCTTATCCCATATTTCTATAACCACTGTAGTCACTTACTTCCAGAAATAATAAAGGCTGTAGAACCATATTCTCATCTTCCTTGGCGGATGATGAGTTGGCCTCAGTAAAGTTGTTAACGATGTAAAATAAAATGCAAATTAAATAGCACAATCAAAATCAAGCTATTAAAAAAATAGTCATGCAGGCAGTATATAAGACTAAGTACCACCCTTTTGCTTATGTTGTTACATAGATAACACCAGCATATTAGAAACGTAATAAATCACAGAAAGCTGTTTCTATAGCCAGGAGTTTCTCAAACAATAGGTCATGACCCTCCATGGGGATTCATGAGCGAGTTTGAATGGGGGCACAAAAAACTGTTAGTGAGAAGCAAGGGCAAATATTTCCCCCGAAGTTGAGCAGCCCAGTCCTGCAGCAGGGGAACAAGAAAGCAGGCTGTAATTAGTGGCTGCAAGTATTTATACTTGCTAGGGAACTGCTAACTACCTTTAATTACAACAGCTCACTTTCTCCCAGAGAGGGGACCAATATAGGCTAGAATTAAAATTGCCGGATAGTTGCTAACTGCCTTTCATTGCAGGCAATAGATCTGTTTCTCCAGGGAGGAAGAATAAACTTGCGACTGGATCTTATTCCCCTGTCATTCAGAAATGGGGCCATTACTAACTCAGGGGGTCACACAAATATGCAGCCAGACATGGCTGTATTTTCAAGAGGTGTAAGAAAGAAATCAATAGGCTCATTTACAGAATGTGTAACCACCAAGCAAAGACTGAAGTGCCCCATGCGAAGGACATTTATTAAAGAACTTAAAATGAGAAGCTAATTGAAAAAGTATGATCTCACTGAAATGCACTTGTCCATTTCTCTCTGCTGCCCTGCCTGTCATTTGAACCCACTCTGTAGCCCAGAAGTTACCATCTTTTCAAAGTTGTCAGTAACTGGGTGTACTAGGATGGAAACTGATCAAGACTGCAGCCCAACACCACATGGCTTTGCTCGGTTAGCACCTTAAACAGGTCAAGATTAGAGCCTCTTCTCCTCCCTCCTGCATGCAGCTTTCATTGAGGCTGGAAAAGAAAGTATCCAGCTCTTTTCTCTCTCTCAAAATGAGGGATTTTGGGGAAATACAAGAGTGATACATACCCCATGCCCCCATGTTAAGGGCTTTTAGTGTCATCAAAGTCCATGTTTTCTTTCTTGAGGTCTCTTGCAAGGTCCATATGGCCTGTGGCTACAGAGCAGTCTGTTTCCTTCAGCATTCTGGCTACAGCAGCCACCATGTCCCTTGCTCTAGAGTGCTCTACAGCTACCCAGAATGGAGTAAGAGTGAGGTCAGGTGAAAGTGACCTTGCAGGTTGACACACCCTCATCTCAGCAGCAAAGGTCTCCACTGTACACAGCGCACATGATCCCATTCCCATTCTCACACCACATCCTGCAGTGTGACAACCTCTCCCTGGGGAAGGAGCTCAGAAGAGGAATCCAGGTTACAAATAACCTGGAGGGAAAGAAAGAAAGACGGAAGGGAAGGGAAGGGAAGGGAAGGGAAGGGAAGGGAAGGGAAGGGAAGG
>JANRGW010004149.1:0-68823 GCA_024733675.1 Psilopsiagon aymara | reverse complement strand
TCAGTTTGGGTCAGGTGTCCTGTCTCTGCTTCCTCCCGGCTCCCCCTCCTCCCTGGCAGAGCATGAGGCTCAGAAAGGCCTCGGCCAGACCAAACATCACTAAGCCATAACTAAAAACATCGGTGTTATAAGTGCTGTTCCCAGGCTGAAAGTCAAAAACACAGCTCCTCACCAGCTACCAAGAAGGAGAAAAACAACTGCTACTGCCGAACCCAGGACACCCTTGAAGGAATATAAGCCTTTCAATTTAGGCCTGTCATTACACCACTTTAAAAGCTCAGTATTCATCAGTAGAGAAAAGCTGCATTTTTCTTCCTTGCTATCACTGTATTACATATTTAGACCTTACTTTGGAAAAGCTACTATCATGTTTAGCTAGAGAAGGAGTTAAGTAAAAAAGCTTTTTCAAAGACTTGTATTATTAACTAGTAGGATACAGTAGATGTCAGGGTTCACTGAGTGCATTTGCCATACATTTAAGTAACAGATATTTGGTCAAATATAATGATTTTCCTTTGGAACTGACTCTGCTACTCACAGACTTCATCCAAGTAAGAACCTATAGACATTCAAAAGGAAACATGTTTTGTTCTGCATAGCCAAGTACCTCCACTCATCACACATAAGAGAGTATTGCCAATACGTTCAGCTAAGTGGTATAGGCCTTTTCTAAGTTTCCAATGCAATCAAAACATCTGCAATTAGGATGTGAAGCTGAGCTGCGCTCAGCCCATCTTGCTTGACTTAGGAATTACATGCATAGCCTGTGGATGTTCAAACTCCTGCCTTGTGTCTGATGCAAAGCAAATTCGCAGAGGCTAGGTTTTGACTTCACTTGCAGAGTGAACAGAACAGTTCTGAAATTAGTCAGGGAAGTAGCTCTGCACTGTGCATTCAGACAGCAAAACTATTTGGGGAGAGGAGCAGAGGGGAATACCAAGCAAAACCAGTCTGTGTCCTGGGGCATCTGAAGGAATTGTGCTTTTGGAGCGTCTGCTATGGGAACTGAAATGATCTCTGTATGACTGTCCTGGCATCAGACCTATCATGTCAGTGCTAGCACAGGAAAGGACTTATCCCATGTCTGGTCTTCTGGTACCAGTTCCAGCACTACCCTTCTCTGTTCAAGCATGCCTTTAAGATGACCAAATGAAACAAGCCTTGTCTGTTTTACAGCAGAGTGCAGCAAAAGATGTTTGTTCCTGCAGAAAGAACATTATGACAATCCTTTTTCAGATCCCCCCAACATTTGACGGAATAGCAGATGAAGAGCAAGATCTAGCAAAGGAAGCATTAAAGGAATGTAGGTAGGATAGGCATTTGTCCTGAAATGCCCAGAATTGACACATACCAAAACATCCCAGGGAATCCTTCTTTTTTTCAGTTCCAAATTAATTTAAACACCCATTCCCAAATACCTGCCTGCTCAGAGTAGGGATAAAGTCAAGGCACTTCTCCCCCAACATTACAAAAAGAGGAGTAAATAACTAACATCTCTGTATCTTCACTTAAGGGGGCTAAAAGAACAGCAAGGCAGTACCAGAACAACTAATCGTAATAGGTCTTTCAGTTGTACCTAAGGGGAATATATTGTAGCCTTCTCACCAACAAATGGGAGTCTTGCAGATGAAATCAAGATGGGTTGAGAAGCTGCAGTGAAACAGCAGCAGGGAAGTGCAGGAAAAACTTACCATCAACAATGACAGCTGTCAGGAGACTTTTCTTCTTGTTGGTGTATCTGTCATGGGCCTGGCACTGCTGGTCCCTGAAGCTCGGCACACCCTTAGGGCAGGGTAAGTTCTCACACACAGTGTGCTCCACGCTGGCTCCCTGGCAGTTCTTCCCTCCTGGTCCTGGGCTATTGTAGGAAAACCAAACCAGAGTCAGCAGGAACAGCAGGGATTCCCACAGGAACACCTTTACCTCATTTTCTTTGCCTAAGGCAACTTGAGAAATAGCAGAAAGGATCCTTCCTCTCAGATGTTCCTTGTTAGAGGGCAAATCCTCCTCTCAGGGGCTCTGACTGAAAATTATTCAAACTCCATTCTGGATCTATAATTGGCTTATCACAACAGATGCCCTGGAGTACTTGAGAAGCATGTTCTTTTGTAGTATGCTGTACAGATCAATAATAGGAGCTGCCTACAGATACACTTCAGATAAGAGGTAATCCAAAATGCTGTTCACCTGTGGGCACTAAGCAGCCTTCTTGGAAGATATAAAGTGCTTAACGGTTTGTATTCTGGTCATGAACCACGGGGTGTGGCTAATTCTGCACTACTGGCCTGAGTTTCTTCTTTGACTTCAACAGCAATTCATTCCTGCCTTAACTTATTTCCAGATGCAGCAAGCAAATGACCAAGAAAAAGCAAACAGAGTATGTGCATGTGTGTATGTACCAGCAGCTTCAGAACAGGACTTGAAGTCAGACACTCCCAAACTTGGGGTTCGCCGTAACAACAGGCCTGAACTCTTAACTTTTCCTGCAACTTGGGACAACTGCCTAGAGGCACCAAGGTGACATTCATGCAATCAGGATCACACTAAATAACCAAAGCAGAGGCAGGCAACCCATAATGTTTTGCCTTTCTCTTCCTATCATTTGCTTTCACCCTGCCTCAAAACACTCTTAAGAACAGACACATAGCAAACATCTCTTCAGCGCTCGTCCTCTGAGGTTCTGTCTTCAGAAGTTTGAAATGAAAATAGCACATAAGAAGCTAGAACCTGTACTGTAAGTAGGGTGTCCAAAAACATAGCTGTGCAGCAGATAATCTCCATCCAGGAAAATCATGCCATTTTACACATTAGGTTTTTTAACAAGCAGGAAAGGCAACTAATCCAACACTGGGATTAAGCACCTGCAAAATCTATTTATTCTTATTTATGATAAGAAGAAGAGAAAGAAGAAAAACCTCAAGCTCTCAACAACAGCCTGTGTTTTCTTTGCAAAATAAACCAAAACAACCACAAACAAAAAACCCAAGTAAACAGAAGACTTGGCCATCCTAACAGGTCATTTCTTCACCTACTCACTGATACTCTCCAGAATTTGTCATACTTAACTGACCTCTGAAATCATATTTCAGTATTACAGTACTCTTGGCACATTTAAACAGGATAACATTTAAACAGGATACCGAGTGTTTTCATCATGCAAAATGAAGAAAAACAGTGTCAGTCACGCTCTCTGGGCTCTCACAAATGGTTACCCAGCTCTTCTTCATGCATCTTTCTTTCCTACTTCATTCCATTTATGTGGCTTTAACATTGTGTCCCTTCCACCTTTCCAAATGCTGAGGCCAAGGCTTTGAGTAGCATCTCTACCAGATTCTGCCAAAGAACCTGCAGGGGCATCAACCCTGTCATCCCAGATCCCAAACCCTGCATGACTTGGGCTCTAGCACTGCCTGGGATTTCCAATAAATTGTATAATTCAAACCCACCCTGACACATGCCTGAAACAGTGACTGTGTGAGATCTCCTGGTAGACAACTCCACAGCCATCATTCACTGTATTTATGCCAAGAGAATCCATCCACCAATAGAGCTGAAGAAATCAAAACCCATTTCTACTACCATGACCCTTTCACATGACAAGAGGGGACTGGAGAAGGGGTGGAGATCTCATCCTGCTCCTCTTTTTAAGCCAGTGTTTTTATTCTTCAACCCCACTGTACAACAATAGTCCAAAGCCTAGACAAGAACACAAGGCAGTACAACTCCAAAGTCTGCACGTGCAAACCGGCTCACGACACACTGCCTTACAACCATTTGGAGGCAATGCAAGCAAATACTGAGAGCAATTACAGAGAGGAAAAACCAAATCAAACAGTGAAGCAACTGGTTTAAAAATACTGATAGTCCCACAGGCTCACAAGTCAGCTGGCAGGAGCAGGGATTCCAGTTAGAAAAGAGAAAAAAAAAAAGCCAGAGACCAAATATATATAAAATAAAAGATAAATCCCTCAGCCAATGTTTTTGGACAGTGAATAAACCAGCTGCAGAAGTGGGCTGATGCCAGGAATCTGAAGTGAAAGAAGATCACGTGTGTATCCCCAGCCAAGAATGTATATGAGCAAGAGAATTTTAAAATCAGTGTGCAATCTTGGAGGGAGCATTTCCTGTAATTTAAGGAACGATGATGAATGGATTTAGGTTTGGTCAGCACTGTGGTTAAAGCTGACAGCAAAGAAACCAGCTCAGCCCCTTGTTCAGGAAAATGAGCTGGTAAAAATCAAGCCTGGATACTGTAGACATGCAACTGCTGTTCAGTGTTATTTAAGGAGAGAAATAAACAAATATATCCCCTTCATATGAATACAGCTCAGCAGACATCCATCATCTAGGCATGTCTTTAAAGCGACTATGTTGCTGGCCAGGATTTCAGCCCCTATTCAAAAAGAAAAGTTTCCTGTGCTTTGTCTGTGAAGAAAACCTTAAAATATGAATAAAGTTAGAGACACATGACTTGGAGGACTGCTCCCAAGACTGTGAGCACCCTTTCTCACTGAGAAGTTAGAATGTACACAAACAGGAGTGGTCAGTTAAATGGCCACCATGGTAAACCTCTTCAGGCCTCCTGTAAGAAAAGAGTTCCAGATGTGCCTCAACTGATCTGGGGGACGAAGGATGGCACATGGCAAATACCAACACTTTTATTCCTTCCTGTGTCAGAAAGAAGTCCAAGCCCAAGCAGAGAGCACAGGCTTATCTGTGGTCACTGTGCAGGACCTAAACAGCATCCACTGCACTCTGCATGCAGGAAACTTTCCTTTTCCTATGCAGCACATCCCAACCGACAGAATATCTTGAAGTGCTTTACCAAAACACAGCTATATGACATGAGGATCACTGTCTGCCACTTCATTGTTTCCCAAGCCTAGAGCCAGTACTCCCTCTATCTCCATGACATATTGGCTCAGTTTGGCTGATGGATCCAGACCAACCCCTGCTCGTTCACCGCAGTGCTGGAGAGGAAACACAGCATTGCTTTTTCTGCCAAGCTGCCCATTTTTAATTCAACTGTATCTGTGTTTGAATCATCCCAAAGGGCCACCTCCAATGGTAACCCTTCAACAGAACCAACTTCACTCTGAGTCACTTCAGGATTCTGACCTGATCCTTGCTGCTTGTGAACAAGAAATCCCCCATATCCTCTGCACGGCCCTGCTGCCAATTTCCACTCTCTACTTGTGCAGCAAGGACTGTCTGAGCACTACCTGCAAAATGCAATCAGCATGAAGTGAAGACTCACGGGGGATTGTCACATTTCCGTTGTCTGAACCGCACTCCGGTGCCACAGGTCCGGCTGCACATGCTCCACTGACTCCACATGCTCCAGTCTCCATCAACATGCTCAGGGATGGGAGTTTTGCTGACACATTCCCCAGCTCGGCACCACTGAAATGCAATTGTGTTAGCAGCACACGCTGGAATGAAGCCCTCATCTTGCAAACATTCCTGCACAGGTAGACTTAAAAGGATGCCTGAGAGATTACAACAAGCCCCTGTTTTGTTTCTAGGCTTCAGTGAGACCGAGGTGAATGGAGGAGAAAGGGAGGAGGTGAAACAGAAATTCAAGTGTCACTCCCAACGAACCCCTGAAGAAAATTCTGTCATTAAAAAAATAAATCACAGAATTGAACCCCTTGCTTCATAAAGCAGATAATTATCTCAGTGCTAAGTCTTAAAAACTATACTTTATGGAGACTGAGTCCAAGGACTTATACCCCAAAGCAAAGTCCTCATCAGCAGAATTCCCAGTATGTTCAAAATAATTGAGGGATTTTGGACCTAACGTGGCTAAAGCCCCAACCAACCTTTGATTCTAATAGGTTGTGCTGGCTCCTGACCAAGCAGCAAACTTGGCCTGTTCTCCTGCTCTGTCCAGGATATGATACAGTAAGCACTGCTAAGCAGTCTTATGAAAGAATCACCAGGACTCCTGTTGCTAGAAAAACACATAACTAAAAATCTTTTGTGTCCATTTCCTGGTCCTGCTTTCCAGGAGCCACCTTTTCTCACCATTGTCTATTTGCAAGCAAAGAAAAGGTCTCTAATCTTTGATTCTGGCAACAAACTGCTTAATTTTACACTTTCTTATCTCCCCAAACACACAACATACAACAATCATCAGAATCCAAACATAGTAAGGAGGGGGCTGGCAGTTACCAAAACAGTCCAGTTCTTTTGTAGCCTACCAAGTTATCAGCTGCACTAGGAGAATCAACCACATACATGAATGAACCACATACCACCTAGTTCAGCCCATCTCAACAATGCTGAAGGGGAGGCAGCAGCTGAGCCTCAGTAAAACCCACCCTTATGGCACTGAAGCCAGTTACTGGAATGGTGATTTTCACTTACAGTATTTATGCTTACAGTGAAAAAAACACCTCACTCATGAAACACCACTGGCAGCAATGCCCTGATGTGACACAAGTGAACTACTGCCTAAAAGGACTCGCAGGGTGCACTTGGAGTGAGGCCTGGGGTTTTCCTGATGAGCTTGTAGAATGCCTGGACCACAAGAACTTGACTACTGAGCTCTCCAGAGGCTACTGAAATACACGTAACATAAAATCAGAAAGACTTAACCCAATCCAGCTGTTAATTGAGCAGTTTCTGTAACAGAATGAGTATAAAATATGGGTTTAAAGTAACTACCTAACATCTTGGAAACATTATTCACAGACAATGCTGGAAAAAACAAAGTGACTGCTGGTAAGCATTTTGATTACCTTGTCTGCGCCACATTCTGTGCCATCCAGAGGGGGGTCCAACTTTGTTTTACAGGATGTATCTCCTTCCACCAGGCACCAGAGCCCAGCACACATCAAATGCTGTAATCACAAAGCAATGAGGTGCAGTTATTACTTTTGGAGATGTCAGCTATCATTATGGGATACACTTCAAAGCTCAGGCAGTCTTTCTCAAGTGAATCCAGAAGCATCTAGTTGGTTTGGGAGCAATTATTTTTAAAGGATAGATTGGCATTAACTGGTGGGGCTGGTAACATAAAAGAGATTAATGGATTCCATTGATAGGAATAAAACATACCCAAAACAGAAAGTGGATTATTTAAATAGATTTCTTTTCAGAAGAATAAATCTGGTCCATCAAAAGAGAATCCTATATGGGAGGCCAAGATGGGTGCTTTGGAACCATGCCACATTCTTAGATGTCTGAGCCGCTTAATTACCTGTGTGTTTAAAAAAGATAACCCAATAACACAATCAGCTTTGCCGGACTTGATGGTAGCTGCAATCAGCCAGCAATGCCTCTTGGGAGGAAAAAAGCTTAAGGTGGAATGAGAAAGAGAAAAGGGTTTCATGGTGCGCCCTGAAGAGGAGGGGCAAAGTTAGCAAAGGTTTGGTGGTGAGAAGTAGCTGCTAGGGACCAATGTGCTAGAGAAGGTGAAAAGTGAGGTGTGAAGGTGAGAGTGGCAGGAGATAGAGCACATCTCGCTGCCAGACTTGAAACACATTCTGGGTATCATTACTTAACATTGCTGCTCTGCTTGGCCCACATGTGCTGCAGGGATATTAATGCTGACCACACTTGCATGATCTGTCAGATCAATATGCTTCTTAAGAACCAGGAAAAGCAGCTTTTACATCATTAACATTTTGCACAGCATCCACCAAGCTTCAAAGTCTATGAAAGTGGATGATTTCAATACAGTGCTGCAGGTCTGAACACCAAAAAAAGGGGGAAAAGAAGAGTTACATTTCTTTCCACTATTGTTCACATTTGAGTGTAATGGTAAAAAGATGAGGAGCTGACTCTCGTGCCAGCTGGTCTTGTCAAGATTTATTGCACCTCATTAAATAGTTGAGTCAACACACTTTAACCTTATGGCTCTTTCACAATGTAATGTAAGAGACCGTGGGTGCATGCGTGTTTTGTGTACACGCATGCTGGTATGTCTATATAAAATAGATCTGTATGGCAGAGGGTGCAGACAAAATAAATCTCAATACCATGAGTGATGATGTAGAACATACTGAAACAAAATAGTGATCACAGCAGTATCTGCATCCTGTTTTATTTCCACATATTTTTCTTTTACACTATTGAAACCAAAAGAACGTTCTCAAAAACTAGAAGCACAGAACACAATTCAGCAACATCTGTATTAACCACAACACAGAAAGCCATCATCAAACAAAACCAACAGCAAATACACTAGGGAAGCCTACACCAATGAATTTTCAAGGCATTTCCCCGAACTAATAGAGCATATGGGAAAATATCAGACTTTAGTCATTTTGACTAAAGGGCTGTGAATAATTAGTGGCTTACCCATAGCTCTGAAAGCACTTCAGCACCAACTAGCTGTGAGGACATTACACACAGTTTTACAGATAGGTACACTGAGGCAGAATGGAGAGTTCACAACCTGCTGAGAAAGCAATTGTTCCACACTGTAAGTACCAGATTCTCCAAACCTCACCATCCCTGGAGAGGACTAAAACCAAGAAGTCCAGCAAGTAACTGTCCATCAGCCTTACAGAAAGAATGCTAAACTGGGAAGAAACTATATGAACTAAAACAGCTTTTCCTCAAAATGCCAAATTTGCAGCTCTGAGAGGATGCTTGTTTTCCCAGTTGTCAAGCTATAGGACCCTTGCATCTGGTTTAAGTCACTGGAATCGACAGGTGATGGGTTATTCTTTATATTAAGACTAGACCTATGAATGATTAAAAAGAGTGCAAACCCAACGAAGACACATCAAAGCATGTCACAGACTCAGGATAGAATTAAAAGCAGTTTGTGAACATAAGAGACTTGCTAACTCTAGCAGCTTCCTTGCCATTACAAATAAGTGTATTAGTGATGATGTTACTGTTAAGCCAGATTCAGGAACTGACAATCTGGACTCTGCTTTCTCCCTTGATGATAGAGGCCAGTGATCTTGTGAAAGCACTACCAGCAAGTCCTCCTTTCAAACTGTGGTTGGGGAACACTGAGATGTAAAATGAAGGGAAGCCTCAGAGGTGAAGGGTGCAGACAGAAAGTATTTCCATTTTTCTAAGCTTCAGCCCTCTCTTACACATAACCACGAAGCTTCAGAGCAGGATGTGATGAGGAACCTTACAGCATGATCTCTTGAATTGACCCAGACAGAAGTTTTGCCTCATGGTTCCAGAAGGAAAGCCTCTGTTCTGCTTTCTGTCCAAAGGACATCCTGGCTGAAGATGTAATGGAATTCACAACATCCCTAAAGAAGTTGTTCTAGGCATACACAGGCACCACTGCTAAATATCAGTGTCTTATTTAAGGTCAGTATTTGTTAAGCCTGGATCATAAACTGCATGTAAATTAGGGTTAAATTCTCCTCTTTGATGTACAACTGGGAGGAGGAAGGGGGAGTGGTCGAAACAAAGTTTATTTTCTATTAAACTTAAACCAGAAGCAGCTTATTGTACAATTTTGGTTGCCAACCAGAATTGCCCCATAGCCCACAAGAAGGTGGCAGTGATAAAGCCAGACAATATGCCCAAGTGTGAGCCACGGTCTGGGGGAAGCAATAGGAATAGAAAAGCTCACACAGGTGATTCTGTACCAGCAGGACTGCAGAGCTGAGCCCAGCCTATGGATACACTGGGTGAAAATACATACATGTGTGTGTATGTGTATATGTATATAGGTGCATGTTTGTGTTTCTATATATACATACACACACACACAGAGACATATATTAATAGGGAGATAAATAAAGGAAAAATCTCTCTTAGCAACATCAACCTTTCCGCAATTTCCCATCTTTGAGGTACAGAAAACATGGGATTTTAATAGTATCCCTGTGTTTGATTCAGAATACTAAATGCAAAGCATATTTCAGGAAACAGTTACAGAAAAATCTGGTAACTGTGCTTGAGCTCTGTGTTCTGGTGCCATACCACTACAAAGCTCAAACACTCGTTAGCGCAGTCGCTGCCTTTAATACAGCATTCAGATACCCCAGCAAAGATTAAACCATCAGCTTTGGTATTATATGTTCCCAAGATGCTTTATCATGTTAATAGCTCGTTTCAAAAGAGATCATATATCCTCCTCAGCTACAAGAGAAACCCCCCCAAAATCCCCATTAAACAACCCTATAGCTAACCAGTTGCAGTGACTGACTTTTGAATAGTTAAATAGCCAGCTTTGTGGAGAACTATCAAAGTGAGAAGTGGCAGGACTTGAAAGGAAGTTGCTTCTATATGAGTTCAGAGCTTACGCTGACACAGAAGGAGCCATTAAAAGAGCTGTATTACTGCTAATTGTAAACTCAGCAACCAGCTTTTAGATGGCAGAGCTCTGCCTGCAAAGTCTTCCCTACAACATTCAGAAAGTGCCTGTTAGGATTTTCCAATGATATTTTTCACTGGAAAAATATTGATTCGTTGAAACTGTCTGTGGGGAAAGGTCATCTTTGGATCAGCTCCCGGATTGAAGTATTTCCAACAGCAAAATAAAACCTAAAAAGAGTGAGCTGGTTGTTGAAAAGTGATATTTCCATAAAAATTGAAATGCACCCCTTTATTTTTAATAGCAATCCTTGTTCAACAGAACCCTGAAGGGATTTATACAGATAGGAAATAAAATCTAAAAAAATGGAAATAAAAATGGAAATTTTGCTAAAGGTGCAAATTTTAGACTCTCAGAAGCCCCTGGAAGATAGGAAAACTTGGCTGCACTGCTCTGAGACACCAGACCTGAGAGAAAACACAGTCTGGAAACTCCCAAGCCAGGGGAGATCTGCTCGCAGGTGAAGGACGATTCCGATTACAGGGATTATAATGGCATCTATCTGAGAAAGGGGCCTTACTGTGCCAGGTGTTTTCTCTGCAATCTAAACACACTGCTGGGAGCTTGGAGATAAAGAGAGCTTTATGCTGCTGTTACAGGTGGGGAGATGAGGAGCAGAAGGGGATTAAATGTCTTGCTGAGAGTCTGCTGGGAGACAAGTTAAAACACTGCTCAGAGCTCTGCAGTCCTCTGTTCAGTGTCACAGTCAGAGGCTCACACTGCCTGCTTCAGCGAAACTGCAGGGCGAAAGTAGAAACAATGGGAGCATCCCACCTTTTTCATACTAACACCATCCCACATGTGGGCCAGCCCAGACCTGCAGAGTGTGAAGCACTATGACCACTCACATGCGGCTCTAGGGAAGTAATCTATTTTAGTTTCTTCAATTCAGTGCTGCAGCTGGAAATGAAGGGAAGCCAGAATTAATTCAGCCAGCTCTTTGCCCACAGGCAGTAAGCGTAGAGTCTGCTAGTTTCTGGGTTAGTTATGGCATCACCACTGTTTCTAAAATCAGCATGATTCTGCCCAATGACCTCATATGGTCTCAGTGAGTAGAAAGGACTCATAATACCTCCTGCCTCAAAGCCTCAGATTATTACCTACAAAGGTGAGTTTCCAAATCTCCGAAGCATAAAAGGAATGCAACGAATACGGATGTCCTCCCCATCAGGGAACAACTCCATGGAAGCTTGTTTGCTCCCTACATGTTCACTGTCTCACCTTGGATCCATCCAAAAAAACCCCTAATTTCTCCTGAGAATGAATTTGTTCCTGCTTCCTAGTGCCCACTGGAAAGAGGAACCTCTTATTTCTAGCAGCAGAATTAAACCACCATGAAACAATTTTGCTGTCAAAATGAGGGGATTATGAAGAAGGACTTGGAAAGAGTAAATATCCTTAAGGAAGAGGAGCAAAAGACCACATAACACACAGGCATGCTTATAAATAGGCTGGTTTTCAATGAAGTATCAGATCTCTTCCTTTCCAACCCTAACTATTCTATGATTCTATATTGCCAAGCTTTTGGCTTGGCATATAGCTAACCAGGAGAGAAAACAGAATCCTAATTAACACCTATTAAGTAAAATAAGCACACAATTTACATTCTCTTTCCTGTTCAAAACACTATGAATATGTTCTTGAAGCCTCACACCATGCCTCTGAGGAGGAATTCTTTATAAAAAGTGAGAAAAACAATGCCCCCAATTTCTGTATTGTCACTGTCTTTAATTTGGGATGCGTAAACAACTGACAATGCACAATGGGTCACAAGGGAGGTGAGCACTGTTGCTTACACTGCTGTTAGATGGAGCTTCTTGCTGTTGAAACCCAGATGAAAAGTGCTCAAGACTGCAATCCTACAAAAAATGGAAGGCCCCTTTGAAAAGGAGCCATGTGCTGCCCCAGACAAGGCAACCGGAGCCTGGATGCAATGCACCAGTGGCCAGCTGCTGACCTTTCTCTAGAGAGGACATTCCAATGAACAAGAAGTAGGTCCAACAACAGAAGTATCTATCTGTCTAAATGACAGACCTGCTCCAAAAGTCAAGGGAAGGATTCAGAAAGAATCATAAGAACTATCCTGGAATATTCAGGCAATGACTGATATCCACTAACATCTCATTTTAACAAGAGTGGGCAAGAATCCCTCAAATGGACTTGATGAACTTAAAGGTCTATTCCAATCTAAATGATTCTGTGGTTCTAAATGCATAATGTGAAATTCTATTCATTAATGTCAAACAGGAATAGATCTCGGCTGCTGGACTGAAAGCACCTCAGCCCTATTATAAAAAATGATCATATAATCTTCTTACATAAATCTAGAAAATGTTTCTTAAAAAGCATTTCTCTGTTTCCACTACCTGGTGATCACCTTGTTTCTTCAGAACATGCAGAAACACACGTACACATTGTGCTTTCTAGATTAATAGGGCCAGTAACCTGCCTGCTTGGAACCAACAACTTTAGGGTTGCTACCCCTGTATGTAAGTATTTCCACCAGTGTAACTCCACTATCTCAATGAACAGCCTCTTCATGGATGCTTATGTGAGTGGAAAGTCACCATCAGCAGACACAAAAAAGATTGTTTTAAGTCTTGAGGAAATGGCCCTTGACAGTTGAAGAGCTCTTCAGGAAACAGTCCCTGGGAGTTAACTGCTTCCCAGGGCTCCTCTTTTCCTTGAAGAAAAGTGCAAAAAATTGAACACAGTCATTTCCGACATTTGTGCACGCTCTGTAGCAGAGAAAACAAAACAACCTGAACCCAGCAAACATGAAGGGTGTCACCCTGCGTGTGGTTCTCTGAGCTAGGTGACTTGACATGTATTAGTCCAACTTCCAGCACATGGATCCTATATGAAATGTACGCTTTTATATTTATATGGAATGATAGCGAGAGCTTTTCTAATCTACAATTAGAACATAAGAATGTTTCTCCTCAGTCTGTCAGGGAGAAAGATGACATGTGTCAGCTTCCAAAACAGTAACTTACCATGACATACGACTCACAATAGACAGGTTTGGATGTCTAAGGTCTGACTGAAATGAACTGGTTACAACCTTCAGTTAAGCAGCCTTTCTAACTGCAGATGAAAGGCAAAGGACTAGAAAACTCCAGAGCTCACATGTTTGGACAATATTAGAAAAGCAAAACCAGCCTCTTCAGGAGCTGCCCAAAACGCCCTTACAGACAGGAAGATGAGTCCTGACCTCTCTAAAGCAGATGCAGCAGGGATTTTTTTGCCAAGTGTGCCATGGTCTCTCCTAGTAAAACTTCTCAGAGGGCTCTATGAATGGCTCTGGGATAGAGGGTAAGAGATAGAGAAAGGAAAAATTCATTTTTTGAGAGGGGTTTGGCCACTGCAACCTCTTCACCATTTCCTGAGAGGTGCTGGAATTAATTACTTTTATGCTGGAGTTGTGCAATGTAGTGTCTGGAAATGGTTCTAATCTGAGTGAGATACAAGAAACCAGTATTTTGAGAAGTGAAGAGTGGTTTGGGATGCCTGACTGGGCAACCTTTCAAAGCTGGTAGAAGCTCAGGGCTTCTGGAAAACCACAGTTTCCCCGAGACTCGCAATCAGATGTTAAAACATGGACATATTTGTACTCATTACCTAATTTGAACATTTAGGCCATGACTGAGCCTCCTGAACATGGCAAACTAAATGCCTTCTCCACTGCCTAAAGTATTACTTTGCAAAGCACCAGTTCTGTTTCAGTTTTTGTATGTACCTGGAATTGAAGTAATAGTCAAAAGAAAGAGACTGGAAAGACTGCATTAATGGAGACCACAAATTAATTTTATGGCAAAGCAGTCTATGCTAAATACTAATCCTTTCAGTGCCTTTAGGGCATTCATGAAACTAGCTCCTTTGGCTCAATGATTCAGAGACACAGAAATTCAAGTAGCTAAAGATAAGCTTTACCCATTTCCCTACCAACACACAATTCTTTCTCACTGTATGTGCTCTTCAGCTTTGCTGAGCCCAGCTTTCAGCATCTTAAATGAGAGAATACAACTGTACATGTTATGTCAGGTAAAGAAATCACGCAAGTATTTTTACATGGTCAAACTGGAAGATGTAGAGACATGTAGGACAAAACACTGGAACAGAGTCACTCTTTTGAACTGAACATCAGAAATGTTGCACTTTGACTTCCTGCCAATTTCTACCTCAGTATGGTTAAAAGAGCCACAGCCAAACAACTATGTCCCAAGCACAGCAGCTGTATTAGCATCATCTTGTACATGTCATGTATTAAGTGCTTCTCTGAGGTTAATACTAGATGCACCCCACCAAGAAAAACTTCAGAGTTTGCAGTACTATGCTGTAATCTAGCTCAGGAGATTTCTCTCCATGATGAAGCAGGGCAAGAGCTCCAGGGAGGCTTCATAATCACTCCCGTCTAATACTGTGTTTGCAACTTAGAGCCTAAAATTCTGACCTTGCATTTTGCAACATGCATGTCATGTTGTCTTCATTGAGAGCAATGTTCACTCAGGAATTCCAGTAAACTCCTCAGTTCTTTAACACCTGATTGTAAGACATGGAAAGCATTGATTTTTTTAAACAAGAGGCAGTGCTGTCCGTTAAAAAGAAAACAACAAAAACCTGGGAAATTACACGAATGAAATCATGGATCATGTTTCTTGGCCACGGGAAAAGAGGAGAAAGGGACAGTAAAATAAATCTGAATATGTACACACACTGTTCAGATGTGGTTGTGCAGATTATGGGAGCTTTCTCTTGAAGTGTTTTGCAGATGGGAAGTTCCCAGCAGGCCAATGGGAGAGGTCTGAATGCCCTTCAAGCTTGTTAGACACTATTTTCAGGCTGATACTCAATCATATTTTGGCTAATTTCGTTAAGTTCAAACTTCAGCTGTAGATGCCACATCACAAGGCTACACTAATTCTTTCTAGCTCTTCTTGCGTCTTAATGAGAAATGTAAGATTGCCAGGCTCAAGTGCTTGATTCTTAATAGGCACTCTGTATGATTTTAAAGAGTTTATGATGTTTGTATTCTTAAATTTCCACATTGTATTTTTATAATTGTATTTTGGTTCCCCTCTCTCTTTTTAGTTCTCTTTCAACCACTGCACCAGAATGTGTTTTGATCATCTTCCAAACTGAAACACGTACAAAAATTTCTGCAGCATTCCAATAATTGTAAACTGGGCTGTGCTGCCCAGGCAGGAACTTTGCTTCTCTCTTTCTTTCTTTCTCTCTCTTAAACAAAAAGTATTTCCACTGAAAATAAAGAGAAAAAGGTCTTTTTGCAACATACAGAAGCAGTGAAATAGGACACTTTGGTTTCATATGAAACAGGCAACGTGAAAATAGTCTGAATTTTAACAACCTACATTAGGAAAACTATAAAATATAGGGTGGCAATTAACTAAATTGTTACCTTTACTTCTGAAAAATAAAAACTTCTTATTTGATTTTAAAATTGCCAGGCTTCTATCCTGCAAGACTCAAGAAAACCAAACCCATGCTCTTCCAGATTTATTAGTATTATAGTTAAACAGAACCCAACATGTGTAATGGAAAATTATGGAGACAAAGTCCCTGGTTGTACAGAAAATGACAATGCAGCCTATTATTTTCAGGGTAAATCAGCTCTCAATCTAATTACTATGTTCTTGTAAATATTCTATAGGTTACTAAATAATAGGCCTTCCTATCATCGTCTGGCTCTTGCAAATGACCCTGTAAAGAAAAAACAGACAGAGGCCCATTGATTCCCAGGCATGGAGTCCATGAGTCCACTCTGCCAGTCTCTTTGCAAGATCAACACCACAGAGAGACCCACAATTGCTTAATTCTATTCCCCCACGCACACACCAAATATGAAAACTGAAGGGATATGTAAAATCCACTTGATTATTATAATTGTTGCTCTTTCTGTACTTTCTTTTTTGCTTCCCCTCCTTTTCCATTTTAGCCCATAAATCTGATCACTCTCCTTTGGCTTACAGTCAGCTCTGCCCTCCTGTTCTGTGCTACTGCTCTGGAGCTTGGAGATACCTATGTTTGCTAAAAACTAGCTTGAACCTAAGAAAAAACAGTAGAGCCAGTTCTAGCTGCGTTGATTTGTCTAAAACCAGTGTCATATCAAAACTCACATTCCCAGTTACATCCAAATTGAAAGTGTCGCTTCTTCAGAAGAAAATCTCTGTAGTAATGGTAATCTCTTTCCACATGGCATTTTAACCTAAGCACAGCTTTGACTCAAAATGATCCTGAAGGATAATGGTTATGTAAAAACCCGCAAAATTGTGTTAATAATAAATAAGCCAAAAGTCATATAAAGCAAAAGCCAAACACTGGATACAAGAGACAGAAAACACATTTTTTCCATAAATATAATTTCAGTGCAGGAGCCTCCATTCGTAGGCATGCCAGTCAGAAAAATAACCCCAGAGTTGCGATTAAACACACAGTATATTTTCATGTGAGGTTATGGACAATGTGTTTTACAGCTTTGGTGGAGAAGCACCATCTCTGCTCTGTGAAAGACTCAGCGTAAACCACCTGTGCTGTTCCTTTCACTGACAGCACTGCTCAGTGAAGGGGACAACAGAGAGTTAAAATCTGCTCTCTTTGGAAGCCTTCGTCACTTGAGTGGGGTTGAGGCTTTTTGCTTCCTCTTGCATAGGGGTCAACTGAATTCACAATACTTGATTCATAGCACAGTGTGGATCTGAAAAACTGAGGTCAGACAGGTTGAATTTCCCATTGTTTGCACAACCTAGGATGGTAGCCCTGGACTCACATCAACCAACATCCAGCAAGCAGAATCCCAGATGATCTCTGTGCCTGGGGCACAGTGATAACGTCTAGTGGTCTAGTGGATAGTGTCCCTGCCCATGGCACGAGGTTGGAACTGGATGTGAGATGATCTCACTTGAGAATTTCCCAACTTCTATTTTTGCATTGAGCTCCTCAGATCAAAACTAATTCTGCCATGGAGCCATGAATACATTGATTTTCCTAATGATAAGCAAGGACTCATCCATCTACTTCTCAGGTTAAAGTCAACCCAAAACCAGACACCTTGATATATCTCAAACTACCAAAAATGGATCTGCATTCCCTTAAGGGGCTGGAAGGAAATCTTGCCATTTACTGTTCATATGGTATCATAATTGAAATGGTGCTTTTCAAATACATAGAATTTGATTTCTCCCTGCACAACAAGTGTCCAGCCTAGAAGCCTGATTCCACGGCTCCTTAAAAAGGTGACATACACCAGTAAAGGTTACCTATCATTGATGTTCCACTACCAGATCCTAAATTATATATCCTGGAGGTCATAGACTACAAAAATAGGTTATGATTAAAGTGATTATATCATATACTCATTCTGGTAATTTGGTTTTTTTTTTGTCAATTTTACTATATTAAAATGGAGATGCAGTGTCCAAGCAAATGAAAAAGGAACATCAAAAGGTATCAGAGATGTAATGCTGAGCCTACCTCATCTGTTTCCATTTTCGTTCTGCACATTTGGAACAGAATAGCTGCAGGGTAAGCTGGTTTGGCAAACTTCTGATTCTGAGAGCTACTATTTGGTACTAGGCATCTGAGCTATCCTTAAGAACAAACATGGAAGAAGAATTTGGGAGATGCAAACTGAAATATCCAGATAAGGCTGAATATTTATGGATGAACTATCTAGTTGGCCCAGTGTCTGAGGTGCAAACACTGCCAAGCATTTAGGCACCTGACTCTCTGTGAAGGCAAAGGTGCTCCTTTAAAGATTTGGGCTTTGATGCCTTTAAGGGAAAGAACTTACTGCACAGAAAGTTTCTGCAGTTTCTCAAAACTGTCGAAATTTTGGATTCATTTTATCTCTGAAATTTACCCTACACCCAAATTCGTTGGCATTTTTCAATACAGGTCCTTTAGTTTGCCTGATATAGCGAAGTACCTCAGCTATCTCCAATGCAACGTTATAATGTAACTCTTTTATTACATCAGAAAATAGAGTAGACACATGTAATCAAAAAGAGATTGAACACGCTCATTTCCTGAAGTTTATTCCCTTTTTGTAACAAATATTTACTGTCAAATGTTTATTACTTTTACATTTGGATTTTTTTAATACTTTATTGAATTAAAAATACCACATTACTATTGGCTAAAAGAGGAGACAGCTCTATTTGCCAATAATTTCTACAGCTAATGCCAGTGACTAGTGCCAATTTTTTTCTGGTTCATATTTTTGTAGACAGCTTTGAGACTTACGATACAATCATTCTGCAGATGGGGCATGAGAAACACAGAGGTGAAAAGAACACAAACCCCAAAGGTTTAAAAACTAAAGCTGATCATTTCCTCTAAAGAATTTCCTTCCATTGCCTTCAAAGGACAAGTCAGAGAAGCATAACAGGATGCAAATATTTACTTAAATGAAGAACCAAAGCTTTCCAATGTTAAAACCTACGCAGATCTGTAATAGAAAAGTATTTCTAAATGAGGAACTGCAAACTGGGTTTAATCTGCTGAAGTTCTACTAGGAGCTTGATTAGAAAGTACTAAAGCCCTCACATAGTATGCTTTTCTCTGGGAGACACTAAAGGAGGGCTTGAGGAAAAGATGTCAAATAAGAAAAGACTGTGAAGAATCTTGGGAGACAAACACCTGCTGTCTGTATCTCACAGAGAAGAACAGCGCCTGTTTGGCTTGTTATTCTGGCAAGCAACTTGTCCCTGAAGCAATTCCAGACTGGACATGCAGTTTCTGCATGGGAAATACTGACCACCTACCAGTAGGCTGACATTCTCATCAGGCACTGGGCTATCCAGAAACAGAATGGTTTTTATCACACCAGTGTAAATAGCAAATACCTCTTCCAACAGCAGGCAAGCTGGGTGACACCCACACAAGTGGAAGAACTTGAATCATCCTGGGTAGACCTGGGGTTTTCTTTACAGACCTATATTCGAATACTTCACTTCCAGCACAGTAGTCCTGGTGGTCTGCATTTTCTTGATGGAGCTGGAAAATGCAACCTACCCAGATTCTTTTCTTATTGTTTTATATTAGCTAGTTTCCAAATCCAAAGTAAATAAAACAGCAAATGTGAAACTAAGAGCATGTTCCCAGGACTTGCATGTGTTCCAAAGTTTCAGTAATTTGGCACTTAGAAACCTCAGTTATCACTGATTACTATTTTCTTTGTTACCACAGATTTAGGATCCCAAGATTGTTCAGAACGGGAACAAGGGACAACTGAAAATACAAATGGCTAATTAATGACAGCGAGAAAACCAGCTGCTGGATGCCTGTCCATAGAGGACAGAATGCTGCCAGCTGACAGGACAACAGCGCTTCAAGACTTTCTTCTGGATGTTTCCAAGGCCACACTGGAAGTAAGCATTGCTCCAGTGGGATGCAGACATACTGTGTTAGAATGAAGACATCTAATTATGTGCAAGCCCTTAGGAAAAGTTGAGCTGTCTAAATTCCAGAGGAAAGTCAGACAGCCTCAACTCAAATACGACCTACTTCTAGGAACACCAAAGATCAGTGTTTCCATTTTGCCTACCAACAATGAGATAAAAGCCATGTTGCACCCAAATCCTGACTAAACATCATGTTGCTTAGAAAACACATAATAAGGGGCCTAATTCTCTAAAGAGCCTCACCAAACAAGTAGTCATTAATATTTCATGGCACACAGTTAGAGTCAGCTAATAAGAACATGGCAGCAGACTGAAGGTGAGGTCTACTAAAAGATCCAGACAGTCTGAGGTGAATCTGTGGAAGTAGGCAAGCACTCTTGTGAGAAGAGGCAAGACCTCAGCTGAACTTCCAACAGAACAATATCTGCTGAGTACTGCAGCAAAACAGTGTCAGAAGGGAACAAAGTACAAACGCAGGTATTTTGGGTCTGCTCCCAGAGATAAACAAGACCAGTGCAGGGAAAAGAAGAGTACTGCATAAGAATGTGCTGTTGACATGAAGGTCAATGGGAGTTTGGCCACTGATTGTGTATCAGCAGTGCTGAGCACAGTAAAAATCCCATGCAATACTTCTGAGGGAAGTAAACACTCCTTTTCCTCCTCAGTGCTTGACAGCTTTATTTCCACTTCCCACCTTGTTTCCAGGTACATCCCATGAGCTCTTACCTCCATATTCTTACAGAATGTAGCATTGGTCCCAAACAGTATCTGGCACTGTTCATCAGCACTGTAGTGCATTCCTGGCAGCTTGTGAGGAAGCTGCACTGCGTACCGGCTGCGGGGGTCTGTTACCAGCAGGCAGGTGCTCACCTTGGACCTGTGGAGTGTAAGAATTGAATATGCTTTTAAAGGAAACTTAAACTCTGAGCTGCAGTGTTAGATCACTGCTGGAGAGAAGCTGATATCCTCCCTTCCAGAGGGACTCTGATTACCTTGCGTAAAACAGTAGTGATTTTTCCCACTGTTCCATATCTGGAAGCCTTCTGAATCATTAAAAATTATGGACAGAAAGGTCTTTGGGAACTCATCCCTGGCCCCAGGCCTCATGCAGAATTAACTATTTTCACATCTTTTTGAACTGTTTGTCTAAACTGCTCCTAAAAATCTGATGGAGACTCAGGTCTGCCTCAGGGTATCTAGTCCAAGGCATCACGAGCCTTAAAATGACAGCTAGTCTTCTATCATGTCTCAGCTGAATCCTTCTAGCTGAATTTTAGGCCCTTATTTTCTTATCCATCACTGATATAAAGGAGAGATTTTTCCCTTTGCTTTCACAACAATCTTCTATGAATTGAAATATCACTTTGTCATCTCCCCTTTTATCAGAGCAAGCTGAAATGCAATTTCTTTTTCAACTTCATGCCTTTAATCTAATATTAGATATCCCATTTTCTTTCATTATTTTCCTTCCTCCCCCACCTCTAATCCCCAGAGTGGGGAATTTTTCCATGCTGAACCCATTTCTAGCAACAAAAGCATTGGCTACTGTGCCAAACACTGCTTGTCAGAAAGCTGCACTGTAGGTTTAAGACCGCAATTACAGAGTTCAGGCAATTCCAGTGCTCGCTGTAGTACATGAGAGTTAAAAAGCAGCAGGGTAGAAATCCTTCCTGTACTATTGAATCTGATGAACTGAAATATGGATTGAAGGGGAAAGAAGTTTATAGTCAACTGTTTAAGACCAACAATCACCAGGGAGTGAGAAAACACATCAGAATTACCTCCAGGCAAAGTAAAGTTCCCATAAAATAAAAGCTATTTAAGAATGACAGTAAAAACCACAGCTTAAAGCTGGCAGCATCCTTCAGCAGAGATTTTTCTAGGCCACCTACATACAGCTTTCTGTCACCGCAAACACAAAGGGCATTTTTTGTAAAATTAAGGTAATTTTGGATTGGTTTTGATATGTTTATCATAGAATCATAGAATAGTTAGGGTTGGAAAGGGCCTTAAGATCATCTAGTTCCAACCCCCCTGCCATGGGCAGAGACACCTTGACAACTACATGATTATTCTGCCTCTCTGTCAGCCTCAGTTTCAAAGGGGCGACACTAATGGAAGCAGATTCAAACTTGCACTCCCCAATGTCACATGCACACACTTTTTTTAAAGGAAAATTGTTCAGACTTTCGCTTTCAGATAATACATTGGAAATTTTTCTGAGAGGAATTTGGGTAATCAGCACATTCCTTACTTTAGGAAGTTTTCGAGGTCATCGCGGCTGCATGAAGACCAGGAAAGATCACTTGGGTTCCTGCCCTTCACCCATTCTCCAGACATAATGTGGGACCTCCCTGCGCAGGGCTGGTGATCATCATCATGGCTCATTCCCATGCTGTTTGATTAAAACAAAACAAGACAAAAAAAACCCTATCAAGTTATGATGTGGGTTTCTCATTTCCCATTGGATTTAGTAAAGACACTGCTCATTAACAAGTCAAAATCAGGCTGCACACACAACACAGAATCATTCACCTACTGCTCTAGGAACCCATTGCATTAATAAACCATGGGTTCCTTTACATTAGCCATTGTCTTAATTTCACAGGATTTTTAGTATTTGTGCATTTGAAACTTTTAAATGTGCTTTTTATGGACTTTCCTACTAGGAAATGTAACTACCTGAGGGTTTGTGAGAAGTGAACCTGGAGAAGTGATGTAGGACAGCCAAGGGATATCTGCTAGAAGAGCAGAGTTAGTACTTACTGAACATTTTGGTTTGCTTTCCCAAACCTAAGGGATATATGGTCCCTATAATCACACTGAAAGAATGGTGAGTGAATTAGCATCAGAAAGTATTAGAGAGATTACCATTTGTTGTTGAGTCAGTGTGGATCTGGAAAAACTACTGTCAGGAAAAGCACCTCTCTAAATGTGTAGTATTGTAGTTTCTCTCTCATCTAACTTTGAAGTTAAATGAGAACTTGAGCCTTTTTTGAGCAGTGGGTTGGACCTCCAGCACCCTTCCAACCCAAATTAGTCTATGAATCTATAATGGTAATGCTCAGATAGGAGCCTTAGGCAGAATCAAGCCCTCATTTCTGCCAGCACTGCCCAAACAAGCACCACATGCCAGTCTCAGCAAAACCAAACATCTAAACAAACAGCAGTGTGTAGTATAGACATACAAGGAGGCATTCAAACACATTCAGTGAGGATTTCAAAAAGCATTCAGACATAGAAAAGAATTACTTTAACCTCCATCCAACTCTCACTCGGGATCCTTTCATCATTAGTGGAGCCTCCACCCTTTGGCTGCTACAGTAAAGCACTGCCAGAATAAATCTCTGTTGCCACTTCTGCTGGAGGTAAGCCTTTGTGGACAACCTTCATGGTGGCAAAGAAAGGATAAATGATGTGATCAAGTTCACCTGCTACACCAGTGACGTGTCAGAAGTCCCGACTGTATCTAGCGGCTAGTGGCTACACTCAGCCATACTGTGCTGCTCAGCAGCAAAAGTGAGTTAAAGGGTTTCCATCCTACCTGGAAATGATCATTAGAGCCGTTTTTCTAAGATCATACAGAGTAACATCATTTTGAAATGCTGACATTCTTCCTTTGATTCCAACAAGGAAAGGAAAATGGCTTTTGGACAAAAGCTGCCAGGGTCCCTTTCTAGCAAAATAACAGCCACCAATTTGGGGCTGAAAACACACATTAACAAGAGCTCAGTAGATCTCCAGCTGGCTGGACTGAGCAAGCCAGGAGCAGTCCCTTTAAATCTGGTGCTGGACTCTTTAATCCATGCTATTTCTCTACAAATCAGAGGGTCCTCTTTGCTTTCTATGCTCTTGGCTTTGCTTCTCTCCAGTTGTGGAACTCAACTGTTCAAAGTCTAAACACCACACACATTTCTAGTTGCAATGAACCAAAACCGACTTCAGCAGTTTGATAATTATGGCTTAGATTAAACCACCATCTAAGTTATTTTTAGCTTAAAGTGAAGATTACATGGTGGAGTCTATTATTTTAGGTTTATCTCCAGGGACATTATTATTTCTAGCAAAACTACATTTAATGTAATTTTCAGAATTCAGAAGTTCATAGTTACTCCTGGTTTTAAACCTTTGTAGGTTTCAAACAGCAGAAACAGCATCAAGCACATTTTGTTTGATGCACACAGTAATAATTTAAGAGTCTATTAGTTACTCTAACTTCAAAACAGTACAGAGTAAAATTCCTGCTCCACTGAAGTGAATGGGAGTTTTGCCATTGACTTCAATGGAGCCTGGATTTCACTCCAAATATTTTACCCATGTTGTTCCTACACACAGAGAAAACTCTTCACATGCTAGGAAGAAAGTTCCAGCAGTATCACTCCAATGCAAATAAGCCCTTGTATTCCTGAAAGTCAGAAAAGGAAGAGCTAAGCACCACGAAGCAAGGTATGGAAGCTTGCTGGAAACCTTGCAGAGGAAACTTTGCCCCAAAATGCCAGTTGAGAAGGTTTGTGGGCATGCAGCAATCATGTTAACTTCTCTAATGGAAACAGAGCAGGTTTCCAAGGTTTCTTTTAGCTTTCCTGCCTTGCGGCTGCCACAGTGCTAAGACTCGAAGTTGGGTCCTTCAGTTTTTTACTCTCAGGGTTCTGTGGGATGGGACTTGGCAGCCCTCCCTTTGCGGCAGCTTCCTGAATTGCCTCCTGGTCGGCATCTCAGCTGTCCCACTTGAAAAGGGTGAAAATAAACCATTTTCCTGACTTCCCAAATGTTTTAGCCTCCTGATTTTATCTCTTCCACAAAAGACTAATGTTTGGTCTAGGGTTGTTAATTAAGGAATGCCTCAGCTTTCTGATTAACTTCATTTACTCCTTGTTAAATTTGTGGAAAAGGGGATTTTTTTTTTTTTGTTGTTGGCAAACAATGCAGGCAATAGTTACTGATTAATACATTCCTGCCCTTAACTTCATTTCCAACCTGACCTCATTGAAAGATGTCTGCCTAGGACAAATGCTGAGGCTAACAGTGATTACTCAGCTCTGATTTTGCAGGGGTGTTTGAGGCAGGCAGAATGTATTCTTTGTTAAAACTGGGTCAGAACTCGTATCTCAGAGTTATTTACAGACTACTCTGAAATTGGTTCAATTCTTACAGGTGTGGCAATCGACACCTTTCTGAGTCGTTCCTGATTCTTAGCAGAAATTCTTTCAAAAGTCATAAGCATAAAGGAATTGAGTCTGAGCTATTGATATAAGGCAAAGGAGCTCTGCTAAGTCCAAAGAACCATGCCAGCTCATACTAACTTGGGATCTGGCCTCAAGGTACACAGGCAACCTCTACTGGCCTCTCTGTGATGAGATTCTGGTAGAATGAAACCAGCAACACCTTTGGAGCCTGTTTTAATTGGCAGTGCAGAACTTTTCCCAGCATCTACTTTACCTCACAATGACTCACTTGAGGAAAGGATTAAATGACCTGCAGGACTAAGGCATACCCCTAGCATGCTAACACATTCTTTTCTGAAGTTCAAGGGTCTCCAGCTACATCAAAGGGATCAGTTTTTTGAAAACACGTAGTAAATGTAATGCCATGCTGATTCTCTTCACTAATGAATAGTTCCCTTCCTTTTAACAGAAACAAATGGGACAGAGCATTATGTGTTTGTAATAAATAGCAGCACAAGCACTGATTCAGTACTCTGCATTTTCTTTGTGATCATCTAATCTTACCTGCTATTCAGAAGTTCACATGGAATTGGCAGCAGATTATCAGTCTCTTGAAATATTCTGCCTTGAGAAGTTCTATTCTTACATGATCAGATCTTGACAAAAAAGCTGATAAGAATGGCTCTTAGATCAGAAGTAGGAAAGTCAAAATGACACTACATCACCCTGCAAACCCACTGCCTCTGTGCTTTTGAGCCATAACTGTCCCTTTTATCAAACACAACAAACACACGCTGCATGTTATCCTTCACATTGCAAAGCCAGCAGAGCCAGTACAGATGGGCACAGTCACTAGCTCCTCTGGCTAAATTTCAGCCTTCAGTTCATCACATTCTCCTTCTGAAGACAATGAGATTCCACAAAGGCAAGCAAGAACAGCGTAGACTGTCAGTTCTTCAACTCCTTTTATTCTATGTTTATTCAGAGTAAGAACAATGGGACTCTGGTTTCACACTCCAGCTTCTTTTCTAGTATAAATAATGCATTGCTTATCAGCCAAAGACTAAGGCATCACCAAAGGAGTTCTACAGTATATTTATTGATTTATTGTTGCTCATCATATGTGAGTCCAAAACCAAGCTGATTAACCAGTTTGAGTTCTGACCATTAACACAACCACAGCAAGGCCAATTTTATCAGGAGTCAGAGGGAGGCAGCAACAACAAAACTCCTTGATGCCGCCTTTCATAAAATGGTGCTTTCAAGTAGTATTGCTATGAATAAAAACTAGCATTCAGGCTCTCAAAGCTCTGGCCTTTCTGAAGTCTGTGCTTTTTTCCAGGACACTATTCTCTGTCAGAGGCCATGCAGCAATGAGAACTGGGTCAGGACGCCAGAATTATACTCTGGGCCTGAGCTGGCCAATTTCTTGTATAACCCTTTTAGCTTAATGCAATTAACAGCCATTTTGCTCTCCCACAGCAATGCTAAATAAATGCACTTGCTTTGTTTGCTCCGGTCATTAGTGGAGCTTCTCCTCTACACAGTTAATGTAACTAAGCTGCTCTGTTTACCCTTGGTGCATTTTCCAATGTTTCCTGTTATTCTTTTAAAGCCTGAGCCAAAGCTCACCAAAGCCTGTGGAAAGCCTACCTCTGTGGATGCACTGCATGCTGCACCTCTGAGTTCTTAAGGTCATGTATACAAACCTTCATCAGAACCACGATGACTCTCAATAGGTTTCCTATTAAAAGCCCCAAATCCCAGTTAAAGGATAACACCAAGGAGATGGAAAAGCTGTGGGAAACTGGTTTAGGAGATGCTTTGAATTTTTTCAACAGCTGTAACTCTGTGGCTGTAACAAACCACTTGAGAAATCCCCAAGATTATTATCATTTACCTCAAGTATTGTGAAGTTGGGGCAAGAGGCAAGTTTGATAGAAAATACAATCAGCAGTAGAAGAGCTTTTCTTCAGATAAAGGCAGAAAGAGGGCAACAAGAGAAAGAGAGGTAAGCTTGAAAAACACACACACAGAAGTGGAAGTACCATGAGCTTCTACAGTCCCTCTGTTTCAGATAAGCACTTTAGCTGGCTGTTAATGGGACCTTCTCCATAGTCTGCCTGTGAAAGGCAAACTTTAAGAAGGAGGAGCTTCTTGGGGCCACTTGCCCTGCAGACCAACATGGACTCAAAGAATTGAGCAAAGGGCCTAATACATCAATGTCCTAAATACAGAGGGGGACAGAAGGCAGTGATATCTCTTGCTCAAAGTGGAAAGTTCAGTGGGGCCACTGAGGTTTTTACACTCTTGGCTGCTCTTTGCTGGAAAGCAAACTTTCTGTACCTGTGTTTTCCTGCTGTTGTTCTCTAAAAGGCTCTGTCTCTGCAAGGCAGCAGTGAACTGCAAGTCACAGCTGAGTGGGTCACTACTGACCTTCCCAAAATAGCACATGAGAGAAGTCTTTCCCAGTGATCCAGCTTGCCATGATTCACCCAGGAGATACCTGCAGAGCGAGGACTAAGCACACAGAACCATAGAATCATAGAATGGTTGGGCTGGAAAGGAACATAAGATCAAGTAGCTTCAAGCCCTCTACCATGGACAAGATTTCTCTCTAAACCCCATCAAAATAATGCAAAATAATGCAGAATAATGCAAAGGGAGGGCAGGCTGGACAACATCTTCACATAGTGTAAGAGGGAAGGGAGAATGGGAGCTGTAGTTTATCTGCTTTGGCATTTCAGTGTGGGCAAGATGACAGTGCCTCATGGAAAAGCTGCTATTTAGACATGCTGTGGGCACAAATGCTATCTGTTCCTCCATAAGAAGGATATAACCGAAGGACAAAATTCCTCTCCCTTCCCACTTCCTATCAGGTGTCAATGAATGGTTGAGAAGGGAGTCCTGTCTCTATAGTCCGTCCAATCTCACCCACAAGATGATGGTATGGAAGGAGGTTATACAGAGCACACGGCTAACAGCTGAGAACATTAAACACAGCCATTAAACTCAAATCACTATAGGTCACTACGCAGAGAATGTATGTCAACAATTCTCAGCAGCTACTACTTGGGCTGGATTTGAACCAGCAAGTTAGAAGTGGGAGAGAGTATAGCACATAATCCAGGCTGCGAGCCGGCCAGTCCCAAAGTGAGTTCAATGTCAGGAATTTTTATTAACGTTTGAAATTGAAGCTGCCTCACTGGAAAGGTGCCTACTTCTGAACTGGTTCAACATGTTTAACATTTCAATAGAAAATGCTGATATCTTGGAAGTTATGAGGTTTCCAACCAGTTGGGAATAAAGGCACAACAGAGGCAGAAGTGAAATGGGGTTGCTGGAATTACATAGGAGCTGCAGTGCAAAGTAAGGATGGTAAGTTTAAGAGTGACCTTGGAAGGTGATGCAAAGCAAGCAAAGAAAGGCAGAGACAGCCAAAGGGGTCAGGAGGGGGGCCAAGTGTGGCTTGGATGGATGGCAAACTAACAAATGCTGGGGAAATGCTGAGCTGGGGAGGAGGCAACAAAACAGCTTGTATAACCTTCTTACAAAACCAACTGTCACCAAGCCTGCTGGCTTAATGGAAAACAGGCTTTTTCACCTTGTGCTTCTCAAACATGTAAACACAGTCACAACTTGACTATTTCAGAAGCTGTCAGGAGGTTCTTTGGGAAGCTGAGATTAAGAGGGGGAAATGATCCTACTTAAAGCATTTGAAATAATCAAAGATGGTCATCGTGTACATCATGTTATCTAGAACAGGGGTGTTCAGGATGGCTGCTGAGCTATTGGGTTTGGGGTTTTAATCAGGAGAAACAATATTTAAAGGGAGCCATGACTACTGGACTCTTGTTTTCACAACCAAGTTTATGTCACTCTCCAATAATGAAGTAACCAGATATTTTATATGGTTATCTACTCATCAAACAGCCAAGAAGTCAACAACAGCGAGTGAAAACACACGAACGCCTATGTTGAATAACAGTGTGGAAAGCTGTGGTTTATTCAGCTGCATGACAGATCCAGCCCTTTATGATATGGTCTTCATTTAAAAAGAATTAGTTCTTTTGCCATGGGATCTGGAAGGCAGCAAGTACAAGCTTGTGCTGCAGGGGACAGAGAGCAACACATGAGAGGCTGACATGGCAGGAATAGGCAGTGGGGCTTTTTACTTGCTCTAATATTTCATCTAAAAGCTTTTCTGCCCATGTGATTCTAGGTAACTGACTGAGCTGGCCAGACCCCACTGGCATCAACAACAGTCATAGAACCACAGAATTGCTTGGGTTGCAAGGGACCTTAAAGATCATCTAGTTCCAAGCCCCCTGTCAGAGGCAGTATGGTTTGATTGAAGTTAGACCAAGGCCAACCCAACAGGCTCAGAAGCTCATCACACTTAGAATAATTTCACTCTTTTGCGTTGATCAGAGTCACGGTGATACCCATTCCAGCCTTCCAGCCTTTCTTTTTGGGCCCTATGGGCCTTAACAGCACCAGTGTGTAGAGATATATCACAAACCACTCATTGTAAACCATGTGTAAGCAACTCCCTAATGGGAATTGTTTCTCTCAGGCTATCAATGAAGAAACACGGCTACTTGCAATCACAGCTGAGCTGTGACCCTAGCAAGAACAAAGTCATTTAAGGACCAAAGGTAACATCACTATGAAAATGTATGCATTGAGCTGTTTCCTTGCCCTCCAAAGTTTAATCCCCTTCTTGGACATTAAAAATGATCTGTCCCTCACTTGCTTTAGTTTGGCTTCAGGAAACAGGGAAGTGTTGCAGGAGTGACTGTGTTGCAGTCAGTGTCACAGACACTGACTATGAATGAAACAGTGGTGGGCAGAGAAAGACTGCTCATTTTTCTGGTGAGCAGGGGCTGCTGTGTTCCATCTGTAGCTCCTAGAATGAAAAAAGCACCCTGGTGCAGTGCAGAAGTAACATGCTGAAGGGTAGCAAGCTGTTTGCTTTCAGCACTGCCTGAAGTGGGTGAGAATGAGACCTCAGAAAATGTGACATGCATTTCCTCAGAAGATGAAAAGGGAATATAAATTGCAGGGTGGAAAAAAGACAAACCCCTGGGATAGCTGGGTGGGATTTCCCACCCACCAGGGAAGAGAGACAAAAGCTCAGTAAGAAGGGCTGACGGATCTGTCACTCAGTGTTAGCAACCTAAAGGGATGCTCCTGCGTGCAGCCCACAGCGCACTTTTCCAAAGCTCTTGTGAAACCAGGGAAGTCTCCAGTCAAGTACATTAATGACAGAGGATCAAACCTGAATGAAGAGATGCAACACCAGACACCCTTAAAGGAAACACAGGAGAAAGGAGACACTGGAGCATATTTGCCAACTACATGCAACCCAAGTAATCACAAATGTCCCCCACTCTACCCTCAGCAGGAAGCCACCCACTGCTGAGTGCTGTGGGAAGCAGGGCAGCCTGGGAATGCACTGTAGGAGTCAGGAATGCTGGCTGCCTTCCCCACATGGGGAGATGAATTCTCCATTCCTGGTGGTGATGGGAACGAGGAGATGGCCAACATCAAAAGACAAAGAGGTGTGAAGTAAGTGTAATATATGTAAACTCTACCAGCATCACATCTTCTGAAGTCCCCAGACAAGCCAGTGGATACATGTTTAATGGTTCCCAGAGCAGCAAAAGTCCTTTTCACAGAAAGAAATATTTTTCAGCTTCTTTTTTTGGTCTATGTTGCCAAGCACTGTGGGCTTGCAGGTCCAGTGCAAGAAGAAATCCACCCTATGTGACCCTCTTAACACTGGTTCACCAAAGTGGCTGGTGACTGCAGAGAACAGTAACGAACCTGTCTAGCAAAAGAGCTGCACAGGAAATGCATGATCCAAATCTATTAGTTGCAGTTACAGTCTTTCAATGGATCAGCCTGAGAAGTTCAGCTGAAGGCATTTCCTCTAAGGACAGGGCATTTTCAGTCACTTCCACCACTCAGGAGTGCTCCCCATCCTTATGGAAATGCCGTTTCCGGTAATGCTCCTCCCATGTACCAGCTCCCCAAACTCTTGGGATTTTTCATAATGCTGCAGCTGGGAAAATAATTCATAATCCCAGAACCATCTGGCTTTGGCTGGTCATAAATGGTTTCAAAAGCTCAGCATGCTATCTCACTTAGTCTCATTTGATCAGCAGGGAGAGACTTGATATCAACAAGGAATGTTGCAAATTATGGCTTGGTATCAAAGCAATTTTGAAATGATACGTTCAGACCAAGTACTTAATGGGAATGCTTCGGGTAGTGGGTGTGCCTGGTTGCCTACAGACCTCAAGGCTAACAAAGCCAAGTTCGCTTTCAAACTGTCCAAGAATGCCACATGAAGGAAGTAAAAAGCAACTTGAAAAGAGATACTCTTGCTATGGGTAACTTTGGCTTGCACATGTTCATGTGAAGACAAATTACAAAGAAACAAAAAGTTTATTATCTTCCTCTTTAGAGGGTCTTCATCTGGTAAGAGGTGCAGCACATGTCATTTAACTGAGGACAGTTTTCTGGAGACCACACAGGAGTTTTCCTCATGATTCTGTCATTGTATCAGAGCTGCTGCTGCAGTGATGCATTTGGCAAACCTGGTATTAGGATATCTCAACAAACACCATCCAAATTTCAGGCAGAGCTGCAGATACTTATTGTAGTACTTAAGGTATAAGAACACAACACAAATACATTTCACTAAACAAGCAAGTTGGTTTTATTCCTTGAGTGGACAGAAGCCTCAGGACATCTGGATCAGTATCGAAAAGGTGTCAGATGAACTAATGGAGAAAGAGCAAAAGGGAGCTGTGCTTTTCCTTTGAAGGAAAGAAACTTTTCTTATGTATAAAGACTCCCTAAACTAAGAAGCAAACCCATTTCTAGGGAGCATCACTTTATGCTGTCTAGTTTTAATGTGTACAACAAAAATCAGTATTTTCGATGCTAGATCAGAAACCTGCCCCTTCACTAGCTGCCTCCGGAGTGATGCTGGTGAACAGCAGGAAGGGAGCCTCGCTGGCAGCCGGTGGAACACACAGGAAGGCTTTGGAAGGCACCCACCAAAGGGTGGACATCAGAAATTCTGGAGCAGTCAAACTGTCCCATTTGTGGATAAGATCTGGCATACAAAGTGAGTGTCTCAGTGGACTTTGGAGCAGAGAAAGAAGGTATAGTAAAAACCTCTCATTTTTAAGGCTTAACCCCCAAAACTCATTAAAGCCCAATGGGAAGAAAAAATTGAAAGCAAGTGAGAACAAACCATTATGATCAGATTTCTTTCGCTTTGATTTGTTTTACCTAAAGAACAAAAGCAGAAAAGTGAGAAAACCATGGATTATCCTTCTCTTTTTTTGGAAACTGGGGCTCAAGTACAGACACAAACGACAAAACTCCCTCCTGGGTTGGATCCAGCAATGGAAAGAGGCCCAGCATCTGATGCAGGGATCAGTGAGAACAAAGGGGGTTGTTTCTTTTGTTTGTCTAGCAAACTCTTTTTGCTGAATTTTACACCCCAACACAACTCTTGGCTAAGGGGCAGCTAATCTTGTTCCACTGCAATGCAGCCTTCCATGGACATAATGGTAAAGAGAACCACATTTTTAGAGGCAACAGCATTTCCATTGGCATTGCTGCTGCTGCTGGGTTACCACCAAAGGCTTTTCCAAGTGACAGTCTGGGATTTATCACTTTCCTCAGCTCTGCAGTCATTTTCACCTGGAACCTGTTGAACTCAGCAGGCCAGGCACACAGCATGGGTTACAGGCTATTGGAACCCAACTGCTAGCAGAAAAGTAAATATTGCAGTGAGATTGCTACTCTTTTATAACAACAAATAATTATCTGGTAAATGACACTTGCAAACCTAATATTTCCTGTGTTGGTGTGTACTGCAGGGGGTGCACAATGGGGACTTGTACTGTCCCTATGTTTTGGGTCACTGCTTGCACAAGGCTGCTGCCAGCAAAGCCAGTGAAGTATGAAACCAGAATGTCTGTAGAAGGAAGCACATGTAAGATCTGCCAAATCATTACAGACCAGCTATTTAACATGGCCTTGGCTTACTCAGCAGAATAAGCCTTCAGAAAGAAAGACACAGCTGGCAAAGCCACAAAGCTATTGATGAAATGAAAATTGTGCTGTCTGGGAGTTCCTAAACGACTGTCGCTTGCCTGTTTGGTGCAGTTTTATTTTGTTAAGTAAAGCTGTACAAGATGCTCAAAAACAAAGAAATTAGAAGGATTGCAAGAGAATGTTGCCTCGCTAGGGATTACACAGACATCCTTCACAAAGCCAGAGTTAAACCAAAGAAACCCTTGCCCAGAACCACACTAATGTTTGTCACAAGAGTGCAGAAGGCAGTGGGAGGTGGACATTCCCATACCCAGTTCCAATGTGGTTATATTCCACTGTAAATACTGTAAATAAACTATCAAACATGGAAGACAGAAGGGTGGGAAAAGATACACGTGATAGAAGGAAGGTTCCCCACCACCATGACAGGATTAGCAGGTTCAGCACCTGTTAATATCTTACAGTTTTCCATCGAACTAAAAAAAAGCCCCAAACCAGGCCTATTATCCAGAGTCTGGAACATGACACCAGTCAAACCCCTCAATTTCTCCTTCCCGATCTTCTTTTCCTCTGAGTGATTTCTGTATATGATTTTTCTTTATGCTGTTTTTCATTATGTGAGATCCTACTGTCATTGCAAAACCAACTTGCCCAGATAAGGTTAAAACAACAGAAATATTCTACTTCTGGATTCAAATTAACTTACTCAGGTATCATGGACTGTGTTATGTTGGGCAAACACACCTTCTGCTTAGTGGTGCTCCATCTTCCTCAGGTCAGGCCATCAATGATTGCAGAAGGCTACACTGATTTTTTTAGTTGACACATGTTTGGCTCTGTATCTGTCTCTGATCTCTGCTTCCTTTTGACTAATTTAGGACACAGTCTTCAGAAAGCTATTATCAAGCTACTAATATTAAGCTACTTAGGTACATAATAATCCTTTTTGGTCTAAACCAGACCCCTCAGTGCGTGAGCAAGGGCAGAAGAAGCATCTCCTGAAATCTTAGGCTATACCTAGTTCTCTCTCAAAACCAGAATATATTGTTTAATAATTGCTTTGACTAGATCATACCATTCTGATGCACAAGCATGTATGATGAAATAGGCAGTGTTCCATTATGTCCTTTTGGAGTTGTACAGAAAAGGGCTGTGAAAATGTGCTTGCAATTATCTGTGGAAGAAGAATGAAACCTGGGAGGAGGGGAGCAAAAAAAGGGAGCCTGGGAATAGAGAGAGACATTCCACAACAGATTTACAACACAAATGGCAGAAAATAAAATTAGCAACTCCAGGGTGGGGTACAGACTGTTGCCAGCAGCTTTGGGCAGCCCCAGGGTACGTCTACATGGCAGCCAGCCCCTCCCAGTAATCCTGAGACTGCAATATACTGGCACAGTGACATACTCCTGCGAGATTTAACATGGAGAGTGCTGGCAGCAGAACATAGCTGGGGTAGTAACCTAAATCAAACTACCCAGCCACTCAGGAACTCTTGGTGCAGCAACACAGTGCTAGTACCAGAACTTCCTAGAGTAAAGCTTGCATGGATTGCCTCCAGTCACCCTTGCATCCAACTGACCTTGATTTTCAACCCCCTGCAAATGCAGACATGTGAGTTCCAACATATTGTCTTTTACAGCATGGTCAAAACAGCCACACAGGGTTTTACAAAGGCACAGAGGGACCACAAGACAGAATCCATATCCAAACTGCCAGCAGTGTCATTGGAGAGGCTAACCCAGTCACAAGGAAGATCCTGTCAGCCACAGGCTGCATTCCCAAGTCACCACATAAATGGATAGTACCCTACAGGCCTACAAGATGGGCACCTCTTTGCAAGGTCTCTCTCTAGTAAAACATTAATGCACTGGAGTGAATAAGATACCTGTGGGCATGTGTTAAGCTGGAGTCTTTTAACTACATGCGGAAATACTACCCTGTGCATAGAAATTTGGCCTCATTCGCAGGACAGACAGACTGGAGTTGAAGTTGTCCAGATAACCCTGAAACTGAGACTTTGGTGCTTCTACATGTTTGATTCTGCAGCTTTAGCCATGTTGGTTTTAATGCCTTTGGGGAGGTAAGAAGTGATCTGGGGACAGACTGTTTCCTGCCAATTAATTGCTGTATTTTTGCAAGAGCAATGAAGAAAAACATTCCACAGAAACACAGATCAGGCAGAACCTGCTTGATAAATGTGGGACTCACTCGTGCCTCTGTTCCACCTCAAACGGCAGTTGCAAGGTCTGCCTTCTTTTCTGTGACTGATCTTGCTGTCAGCACCGTAACACTCAGGGATCCTACTGGTTGCTTTGCCCATGCTTCTGAAAACAGCTCCTTACAAGTGCTATGGTGAAAGCCTTGTGTTTGCCATCATCACAGTGCAGATGGTCAAAACAGCAACAAAGAACAGAAAGGAAGTTCAGATGGGACCTTTTATGGAAAAATAGGGTTAATGTTTCAAGTCAGTCAGGACAGAAACTGCACTCAGCTGCATGCATCAGTAGAGCTGTGTGTTCAAGGCTGAACTATGGTGAGCTGCTCTAAAAGAGGTAGGGAGAGATGTTGAGGTTTTTCTTTGAAAACAGCTTCTCAGTTCCCACATCCTGGGCCTCAATGGATGGTATAATCCCAGAGATTGTAATGAGAGAGTTTGTAGCAAAGGTCCCTCCATTTTCATACACTCAGGTCTGTGTCCATTTACTATGATGGTCTTCAGCTTCCACATGAAACTCTGGATTTTTGAAATGCATTATATGAGTAGATCCCTGTAAGCTCCAGGGTGGGGAAAAAGGGGACTTTGGTTGAGTTCTTAGGAATTAACCTTGTGTGCCTGCACTACACGGGCCTCGTTGTGCCAGTGCATGTTGTCACAGGACTCATTCTGTACCTTTTGGATCTGCTTAAGACAGCCTTCAATATTCTCACATTCTGCCTCACAACTATTTGCATGACAATCTCTCTGCTGGGTGCTGCACTAGATAGGCTCAGGGAGGTAAGTTTATTCACAAAACTCTTAGCATAAATTATCAGACCACAAAGGGAACATCCAGAGAATGCTTTTCCCTTACCTGCAACAAACCACAAAGACCATACTTAATTATGCAGCAATTATTTATGTACTCTAAAGTAATTTTAGCCAAGCTACATCTATCAAGATTTAACATCTAAAGCAAATGATTATACTGGACAGAAACCTGCTGGTTCTAAACGCTTCTCTTGTCTGATTCCAGCTCCAGAGCTATTTGGTTTGTGCACTATAGGCTTTTAACCTTTGGACTCATTTTTGTCCTCATCTGTTTCAGCTTCAAGTTTGAGGCCATGCGGTTTCAAGCCTGTTGGCAGCAGACTGCATCTTGCTTATTGTCAGCTGAATTTGATTCACTTTCTTCAGGGCATCTGACACGGCGTGGCTTCCAGCCATACCACCTCCAGCTATTCCCTCACCATCCAGGCAGTGCCAGGTTCCGCTAGCTCATGAATGGGAATCTTCCCTTCTCACCCAAGCCTGCCCCCCATCCCACAACAGGAAAGCTGTGGCTGTTGAAAGAAACAGGAATGGCAACAAAGCTAGCATTGTTGTCCTGAAAAACCACTCACTGGCTGCAGCCCACCCACTTCATTTAGAGGGTAACGGATATAAGGCTGAATCCCAGGTTTTGTTTAAAATACTTATGTGCCTTTTTCTTTGGAGAAAGACTTGAAAACGGTAACAATGTCACTGTTGTAAGCAAAAAGAGAAGCCAGGGAGGGGAAAATGGCACTATTTTTCCCAAAGTCACAGTTGTTCAGGGTGGTCTTTAGGGTATAAATCTCAGTCCAGCTTCACACTGGTGCAGTTCATAGAGGAAGAGGGATGCACCATTCAAGACCCCACTGGCAACAGTAGGGCATTTGCAAGCTCTTAGTGACGGAGTTGCCCTACTAGTCTGAGGAAAGATAAGTGTTAGAAGGAGGTCAGCATATTAAGCTGTTTATAATATGAAGACCTTAGATTTACACATTTTAAGACTTCAGGGACCACTGTGATCTCTGTGCCTTCCCTTTTGTGTAAGTCAGAACACAGTACTGCACCAGTAACCCCTAGATATAAACCAACTAACTGTAGTTAAAGTGCATTTAAAAGACATCCACTATTGACCATGCTGAATGAAGTAACAAGGTTTGCTGAGGGTCCCGTCTTGTATGGTAAGAAGTTTATGATTTGCAGCCTCATCACATATTAAGTGTCCTCTATCTTGCCTGTTACCTTTTTATAACAGCAAAATCCTTCTCTTGGACTCCCTGTGGGAAAAGTGGCATCTAAATACAACTGGGTGCTCCCTTTGTGTCCATGGACCAAAAACAGCACTCCAGGTTTGAAGATACAAATACAAAAAGATTAAACTTATGTCATTCACCCCATCATCAAGCTACAACAACTCTATAGGTTAAACCTAAAGATGAGCTTTTATAGGAGCTATAAGCACGACCCTAATGGGCTTATTTCATGATGTCTCCATGTTTTCACAGTGCAGCTGTCCGCAATAGTGTTTCTTGCAGTGAGTCCAAATGACATTCGTGGCAGATTAGGAATCTGACACATCAGATCGTAATCCATTCACTTTTTCCAAAGCCTACATCACAGACTATCTGTGGATGCCAAGCTGGGCTTGTGATCTCCACAGACATTTGTTAGTCTTAGGGCAAGAAGTAATAAATCTCAGCTTTTCTGCACTCATCAGAAATCAGCCTTCAATAACGCTCACAATTATGGTCTCCAAAATGCATTTTTCTGCCAATATGGATGTAAGTTTTGGTTAATTTTTTTCCTTTTTAATTAAGAAACTTGTGTCTAGTTTCCCTTGGGTTTCATGCAGCTCATGTCAACTTCATATTTGTCTCTGCAATGGGTTTCCTTACATTTCACTTAAAAAATACCAGTTTGTAGGTGAAGTCTGCAAACAATCCTTTCATTTGCACAAGACAGGCTGCAACAGGAGTGCTCAGAGCATCCTGTAGTGCTTCAAAACCAGAAGAGTAAGGAGTGGGCTGACACCTGGAAAGGTCAATGAAAAGAATCCTGTTCACTTCAAGGCCAGAAGAGCACCAGTATATTGTCCAGACGTTGAACTATAGTAACTAGGCCACTGGGGGATGACAGTAGAAAGGGATGATTTCCATGCTCAGGTTGGGTGCTGAGTGAGAGATGGTATTTTTATTCCCCTGTTTCTGCTCATGAGGCAGCTCTGTTAGAAAATACAGTCTCCTTTGTCATTTGCCCTCCTTCACCTGCAATCTTCATTTAAGCACTCCAACTCTCTCCACAATGGGATCTATGACTTTCCTGAAGCAGAAGACTGTCTGCACAACAGCATATTCACTGTCTAAATCCTCCAGGATACTAAACTCAAGCCATCCTCTGTCACCTCCTTTAGACATCTCATATCCACCTCATGAAATAGCTTTCCAAGATGGAGGCAAAGAAAGAAACCAGCAGAGAAAGGTTATTATGGTCTTACCACCAAAACTGCACTAGGAAAATGGAGGTTGCTATTTTTTGCCCAGATGGAGAGGTGTATCCAAGAGCATTACATCTCCTATTTATGCTGTGGAACTCTTGCAAGACAGTATTAGAAGGAAACTTGACAACCCTGCTGAGAAATTTGGCACACATCAGGGCAGGCCAGGCTCTCTCTTTCACACAGCTGCATTTTCTGCAGCTCAAGTATTTTTCCCCTCTTGCTGTTTGCCCATCCAAAGATGAGTGCTGAATTTCCCTTAACATTACCCATAGGTTAATTTGTTATTAAGTTTAGGCTCAGTTTAACATCTTGGCATGCAATTTAAATAAAACCAAAGCCAAATGTCCTTCATTTCTACTGAAACCACCCTCAGTTTGGCTCAGATGCCTTTGGTGTCACTGAAGGGTGAGCAGGAGATTCATTTTTGTCTTGTCATTTTTGGTAGTAACCTAAATATCCTCTGTGTAACTTTGAAACACATTGCTGTGAAATAATTATTTGTCATGGAATGAGATTGGCCAGAATCTGAACACAATACCTTAGCCCTGACTTAGCTGTCAAATACTTGTCACTGTAGGAATGGAAGATACAACAGTCATAGAAAGTGTAGGAATCCAAAAGGGTGCAGTCAAAACTTAAGCACAGCTTCTTACTAAAGGAACAATGGTGGGATTTCCCACCTTCCATCCAGAGAGACTAAAGGAAGGAGTACTAGATAATCCCATAGGTAGAGCCCTTGCCCCTGTACAAATTTGTTCCTGGTCTAATTCTACACCTTCCATAGTCTTACTGTGACACAGTGCAACCAGACTGATATCAATGGAAAGGGAAAATGCTCATAAGTATTATGAATAAGTGCACATTACATTTAGCCTGGAAAGCAGTGCATGTGGATGCTAACCACTGAGTTAATCCATTAACTGCACTAAGATGACGATGCAGGTGACTCTTCAAGTCAGTATTGTTTTCTTCTATGCAGGGGATATTTACAGCTTCAAGAAATTGTCAAAGTCACCTGCAGAAAGTAACCGGCCATCTCATTATGCAAGTCTCTGCCTGACTAGGAACTGTCCCGCTCTTTGCTGGTTCAAAGTCAGTGTTCAAAGTGTGTTAGTTTCATGATTTCCTTCTGTTGATCAAAAAATACTGCTCAAGGGCATCTCCAAAATACTGATGCTTACAATTTCATCCACAGTAGACTACTTCACATGCAAAGCTGAAGCCATTACCAAAGTATTTAACTATTAAAACCCTTGACATGGACATCTGAGCTTCAGAGGAAATTCCACAAGTTCAAAGATGTTGATGCTGGTTTTGTGGACTTATTCTACAATGTAAACAAAAGCAGGATTTGACTCTAGCTACCATCAATCATTCAAGAGAAAGAAGCCTTTTTGTGCTCAAAATCAAAACATAGAACTGAAAACAGGGGGAGATCAAACAGAAAGATTTAAGTATTCTGAAATGAGTATTTGCATAAGACTCCTAAAAATTTAGTTATTTATCAATCTGCAAGATTCATGAAATAACAAACATGCCACACTCATAATTTCACTTGTAGGGCTTTAAAAAGAAGCATGCTACAGTGGCATAAGCAAAGAAAGAAATAGGACAAGTTCTTACTTGTGCCCAAGTTCATGCGCAATTGTAAATGCCAGATTGAGACCGTTGTCTTCAGCAAGAACACACTTTCTCTTGGCACTGCAGACACCTCCCAGGTAGGCAATTCCTGCAACAGAAACATAGAGAATCAGTGAAATAGCTCATTCACTCACACATTCACCAGTAACTCTACTAAAATGATACAAAATACAACCAATATAAAACATATTAGAGCAGTTCACACACAAAATCATCTGAGTGTTTTTACATCATCCTGTTGAAAAATCAGCCTAGGATTTTGTCAGATAAGAAACAAGTGAAATACAAGTGGAAATAGATTTCACTGTCTCAGAAATATATTTCACTGAATAAAGCATTCATCTACTTATTAACCCCCCATACTACAATGTTGGAAGATGGAATGACGTAGCCTCAACAATCATTTAAATGGAGGAGTTCTGATTTTCAGAATGAAGTTGAGGAGAGGGAACAACAAAAGGAGAGACTTTCTGAAGGATCTTGCATTACCCCTTATTTCCGTACTTGGAGAAAGCAAGAGTGGCAGAGTTGGAAAAGCTGGCAAACTCCTGGGGGTGAGTCACAGAGCCAATGGAGGTGGCATGAGTCTCCTATGACTTAGTGGAATTTCGAATTTGATCTCTTGGACAACTGCACAGTACTGTCTAGGCCTGTTTGTGTGGGCACCACAAACGGTTGTAGGCTGAAGTCAAAAAGGAATCCAGAAGTTATGGCATGGAAAAGCAATAGTCCTCATATGCCCTTCCTGCATCCAGACAACAAAGTGCAGTTGTACTTGGAAATGTTGTGATGGCATCACAGGCCACACACAGGACAATTTCCTGATGCGATTGTGTTTCATTTGCCACCTAGAAACCACAGTTAAGCCTTTGGGCACAAAGGTTAAAAGACAAAGATTAAAGATTGCACTATTTGTATAAGCCCTCCCTGGCCACACGAGCACCTCTCATACACTTCAAGGGTGCCCACAAAACAAGATTTCCAGATGGCACACAGTACCCTAACACCGAGTTCATCCTTCTGATAACTTTAGTAAAGTGAGGCCAAGTCAATGTTTGCTGTTACCTGCAGATAGGAAGGGGCAAGATCCCCGTGACTGGGAGACGTGGTGTAGCGGAAGTCTAGAGTTCTCTCAAGATCTTAAAAGACATTAGATATCAATTAAAATTTCAAATACATGGCTTCAAATAGTGACTCTTCTGAAGTCTTTCTTCAGGGCTTCTAATCCCCACTGAAACTCACTGGCAATAGCACTGCTCTGAGCCAAAAGCCTCATTTTTCAAAGGTGCAAAGCTAGTGATTAAGATTTTGTACAACCATCAGTGGCTGACAAAGAAGTGACTGTTGCTTACACGCAGTCACCTTGTATTAGTTATTTTCAATGCTTAGTGTGAATCTTGTGTGGCCAATATAATATTTGCAGTGACCAATTTGAAACTGTAGACATCTAAAATTAGTTTATTATTTGGGTGGCATGGTTTAGTGGGAGGTGTCCCTGGGGGGTGGAACTTGATGATCTTACGGACCTTTCTAACTCTAACTATTCTATGACTCTATGATTATTACAATTACTAAAGACTCCTGTGGGGCCCAGGGATCAGACAACAGAGGAACAGAAATGGCCTGGGCAAGGAAACTCAGAATCCTAAAGAGCAGAAAGCCTTGCAGTGCATGAAATGAGCTCCTGAGGAAGTCCAGCCCATGTACTGCTGAGTGCTTATTAATCAGTCATTCTGGAGCAGCCAGCCAGTTATAATAATGGTTAAAACAGTTTAAGCCTGAAAAAGCTCACCTCAAAAGTGGGTTTGAAATATATATATATTTTCTATCAAACTATTTCTTTGAGACTATAATTTTCTTTTGGATCAATAATTTTACCATTACTTTTTTCATTAGAACATAAACAGCAAATATGCTCTTGATCTGCAAACATAATGCAGTTTTTTAGTAAAACCATCTGAACCATTAAGATAAAGGCAACTTTTCATAACCCAATACAATGATTCATATACTTTATATGCAGATACACCTTTAAGTGACAGTGATTGTAGTTCAGTGCCTGGATAGCTGCACTAATACGATTTTGTTGTGGGGATGAATGGAAACTGTTGTTTGCATCTTAAAATTTCAGATTTTTATCTGAGCCTTTCAAGTCTGCAGAACTGGAATAGACTCTTCATGAACACAGACATGTTTGGGAAAATCCTGGCAGGCCGCGGGTTTACCAGGCTGCGAATAATGGAAGAGGAACTTCTCTCATTTGGTAATTTTGCTTCTGGCCCTGTCTGGGGGACAGGTGTGTGAAAATGAAAAACAGGGAAGAAAGTTGAACTGGGCTTTTTGGATTGTTTGGCTTTTAAACACCCCACATTCTGTACTCGAGCAATTACACAGGCAGGAGCTTTCTTTAGGGTAAAACAAGTCCTTATCTTTCCAGATACACTACCTGCTGCCAGCAATTCCCACAAATAGATTTTGAGTGTCAAAGAAGATGAAGCAGGAGCACCAGTGGCAGAGGGACAGGAAAGCCAATGACTATTTTTACTATTACCAAGGGTGAGGGTTTTTTCCTTTCTCTCTTGAGAAATTGTGTAATTACAGCCCATAACTTTTGTGCTTGAACACACAGAGCTCTCTGCACTTCCACAGCAAACCTCAGCACACAGGCAACTGTGGAAACTCCCATTTATCCAAAACGTTGTCATACATAAACAGTTCGCAGCTGCTGGCCTCAGCTAACGAGCCCTCCACAGCCATATCTCTAAGGGGAATGATTACATTCATCCTACCAGCTCAGTTAGGCATTAGGATATTACATACTTGCCACAGTGATAGCCAAAGCTGGAAAAAGACAAATTCTGGTGCGTGGGTTTACATTTTATCCTATTCAAAACACCCAGGGCTTCCTTCTGATGGCTGTGGAATATTCACTCAGCAAGTGGTTTGTCCAGGTACTCCAGCTTTCAACTCTCTAATGTCTTGTTTTCATTGCACTCCTAATACTTTAATCTCTTCTTTTGCCAACCACCTCTGGATACAGAACTTTTACTTGATTAAAACTTGGCTAGCTTTCTTCTTCTCAATGTATTTGCTGTTGGGAAGGGAGCCAGACTTGAAGTCCTGAAGTCTGCTTGGCACAGATGGAGACTCACTGCATATCCACATGCACAGAGCAAACCTCACATTCCTCCCCATTACTAGTTTGGTGTCAAGCTGATGTTTTTCTCATCCTCCCACGATTTTCAATTTGTGCAGCTCACACATTGCCATCAATTACACTCCTGTAGCCTGTCTTAACATCCTACACAAGTGAAATCAGGAAACCCTAGAAGTGATTCATGCTCTGCCTTTCCCTTCGATGGCAATGATATGTTTGACAGAGATGCCCTGCCTGTATTTACACATCAAGTCAGTCACCAAGGGAATCTTTCAGTGCTTATGATCTGTAAAGAGGAAAAATACTTTTCCTTTCTAGAAAGCTTACGTATTAAAGGTTCCAATTTTTTAAAGAAAAACCACATTAAAAAGAAGTACCCCTAAACTGCCTCCAAGATAGGTAATAACACAATCCCTGTTCTACAGCTGAATAAACAGAGGTCCCAAGAAGTCAGCAGTATCCAGACAAAAAGAACACTGCTCATGGAAGGGCCCTCTCCAGCATGTTCAGCATGGAGGGGCTGAGGTGGTTACCATCACCGTCCTACTGAGCCTCCAGTTCAAAGCTTGGATTACAGGGATCATCCAGAAGAAGTTAATAGGGTGAGCTGTTCCTTCATTTTATGAGAAGGTGGTAATTCAAAGCCAGACATGCAATTTTAGTGGCACAGATTAATTTGGCTTAATGCTGGATAGTCATCTAGATGCCAATTTCTGTTAATCTAGCAGTAACATGATGGTTTCCATTAGAGTTTAATATTTGCATATGGAAACAGTTTTCCTTAGCAATACTTTTCACTGTTGCTGTATTTATTGAAAACCATGCTGAAAACAATACACTCATTCTGAATCAACAAGTACAGGATTTACAGTACAAGCATCCAGTAAACGAGACACAGCTACAGGCAGGTACGAAAACAAGTTAACGACCAGGCCAAGTGTTGTACCCAGTGCAAGTCACAGTATTTTGAACTCGTGTACTTATATAGGAAGAGCTTCTGATGCCACAGACCCTCTGATGGAACAGACTCCCAGGCACTGCAAGAAGTCAGCCACAGCCTATGTCAAATAGGCCTCCCCAAGTAAACCTTTACCATTGAAGAGAATGTGAAACATGAAATAAGCTCAATCTCTATGTACCCAAGAATTCTACACTGACAACAGGGACACTGTTTTTCTTCTGTTTGTACTTAATCAAAATGCAGAGAATATCCTCTCATTCTCTTCGTGCCATACAAGAGACAAAAATGAGTCCAAGGACATAATCAGTTCACAATTCACTTGCCCTTGTTGAGTGGCAGAACATCCACTCCCTGCTGTGGGCTTAAATTCCCTGCAGGGTGGGAGGTGGTTGAAACCATATCAAGCAAACAAAGCAACAGAGAACTGGTCCAAATACAACCCTCTGTGGAGGACTGGGTAGGCACTAGATCACAGGGGAAAAAATTGAAGCCAAAGCCCTCAAAAGGAGTTTGTAGTTCCACAGAATTTAAGCTGGAATACCATCCAGGCAGGTGTGTGGTGAATACAACTCCCCTAATTTTACCTGGTGGAGAAAAGGAGTGGAAGTACTAATTATTTTGAGCATTGCTAAGCCCATGCCATTTCCGCAGGCAGAAGATGGTCTGTATTCCTGGGAATCCCAAGAAACCTCTAGCTAAGGGAACATGAGGTTCACTCCTCCAACTTTACAGCACATATTTGTTTTCACTGAGAAACTAGCAAGTATTACACCAACTTTACAGCCAAGCAAGCTAAGAACATGCAAATAACTGGTGAGATCACACAGGCAGCCACCTGACTTCCTGTACCCAGCCAACTTGTTGCAAAAGTGCCCATCACCACAATCCCCTTTGACTTTGGAGAATCTACCTTATCCCAGATTTCAACATAACCTCTATAAAACTCTGTTCCTTGTCTCCAAACAGCAGGACCTGCAGAGATGCAGCATGCTTTCCCAGAACTCAGTGTGCTCTGTGGCTGGACGCCTCCCCTGTGGGACTGACTGCTGTCCCGTAGTGCCCCATAAAATCTCTTCCTCCTTGTAAGTCCAAAAGCACTGCCACTTCCAGTATACACAACTGCTGTCAGAATCCCAAAAGCCCAGCAAGAAAAATAAATAGCTGAAACACAAAGAGTACTTTTTGAGCCTCTTGATTTTCATTACACACCCTCAAAGCCTAACAAATAAAAATCTCTCCCTAGTATTCACAATACTGTGATGTTTCTAGAGCTGACAATGTAACACTCCTCAGAACCAAAGGTCCCAATAGCATAAAGGAACCACACAATACCTTTCTCAGGGGATACTTTTGTGAGGGCTGAGAATACTTAGAGATACTTGGTACTGAAAACTTGCTGTGGTGCCCAAGAGTCCAGCAACTGGCCCTGGTTAACATTTTATAAGAGCAGGACTCTCACTGTGAGAGCCAGATTCAACCATGTGCCTCACTCTGTGTGCAATGACTGTGATTCATGGCAGATACACCCAGATCTTGGCCATGGCACCACTGAAGCTCAACAGAACTCAGTTGGCTCTTGCAGCCCACACTGCACTCTGTGCAGGAATGTGTTGCCCCCATTTTCAGATAGATGAGCTGACACCTACCCGGGGTTTGTCCATGCAAGCTGCCTCACTTCATACCTTTCTGATTTTGTGAGGCTAGACCTGTTCATGTCTGCAAACCTGTAAAGAACACAAGATTCTGCAAATCATTAGACTCTAAGAAAGCGCTTTTGCTATCTTCTTTTTCTCTTTGTTTAATTACCCTGCAGGACGGCAATTAATAGAACATGTGGAATCCCCTCCCCAGCACAGCCAACTCTCAGCTTTAGCTTTCAGTCATTCTGTGGGGCTTTTATGTTCCCTGGGAACCCTCCTGTGGCTTTCTAAGCTTAATGGATGAATCATTTATCTGCTCCTTTACTAACTTGCCCACACACAGACATTCTCCACAATGTCAAGAGCCTAACTCTAATGCTTCTTGCATTGGAGTCACACTGTGCTAATTCTCTGACTTAAACAGAGCCTTTCCAAGTGTGCAAGGGGTTGCCCAGACAGTTGAAAAGCCTGAGAGATCAAGACCTCTCATGTCTTTAGGGATAATTGTCCTTACCCAAGCTAGTAAAAGGTCACTTCAGATACCAAATGCATTGACTTGAAGAGAGCAGACACATTTTCTAACACCTTTTTGGCCTAGAATAGGCTTTAACCAAGGCACACACCAGACAGGCTGTTAACACTGCGTTATGCCAGCAAAGACCAGACAAGCTTCAGGTTTGGCATGGGCATTTTTGAAAACAACATTCCAATTCCATTCATAAAGGATTTGTGATCACATACATGAATATTCACCACACTGACCACACCTGAGGAGAGGTACAGTGTTCACAGTAATTCAAAGCAAGCTGGAAACAAGCATACTGAATAGCCTCATTGAGGAGATATCCATCAGGAGTGGCATGGGTATCATTGATCTTGCCTTGGAGCAAGGGAATGCATTAAAAGACCACCTGAAGTTCTTTCTGGCCCTAATTTTCTAAGCTTTTATAATAAAGCACTGGGATCTAAGACCTCAGCAAAGAAGAAGATAAAAAGAAATACCCTGCTTAGTTGACATCTGTTCTTTGTTCAGCATGACATCCTTTATGCCATTGACATGGCCCCTCCCTTTCAGCAAACCACCGCTTCACTAGATGACAGCACATTAATAAATCCTCTCCATCTAATGTGACATGAGGAGTGGCTTAATTAACTGGAGCAGAGGAAGCAGGGTATCAGCTACATGTTTACTTTACTTTGATATGCTAACAGCCACATTCCAGAGAGCTTCTCCCGCACACTCCCCAGCGACAGGAGCCCCGGCTGCTGCTGAATGCAGATCTCAAACAGGCAAAAAACAGCTCCTTTCTGCATTCCTGCTTCTCAAGATAAAGACGAAGTTTGGGATATTTAGTCCAAATCAAACCACCATTCCCAAATGTAAGATACCCAAACTCTGGCAGCTAATTCACCATCTGTTTATAGACATCATTCCACGGTGCTCATGTACACCCATGGAAATACATAGGCTTAATTACTCAAAGTAAGATATATTAGAACAGCTGGAGTCCAGTTAAGAGGAAAAGCAGGGGAAGAAGTAAGTGGATATGAGAGGAGGACTCCAGTTGGGCAGCAACTGATGGACGGGATGAGTCAATACATAGTGCTGGGAAGCATACAGAATTCTGGCATAATTCAAGTTTAGTGAACAGGGGAGAAAGATGGGATCATAATAGGGAATGAGAAGAGATTTGGACAGAAACATAGCAAATGGAGATACGATTTTCCAGAAGTCTTCAAAAAACGTGACTTTGATCTCATAAGCAGCAGAGAGTCACTTCTGTGGGATGCAGGGGTCAAGGAGGGCAAGAGATAAGATCAGAAGGGAAGATGAGCTCTCTGGGAACTACTGTGTGTACTTACTGCTGGAGAAAAATGTGTCTACAGCCCTGGGTCGTATGTCTCTGGTACCATAGGTTCACTTGAGGAAAGGTAAGAACTGGACATGGAAGAATTCAGGCAGGGAGACCTGGGCCTTAGTGTGGGAAAAATGGCATTTAGTCTAAGGAAAGAACAGCTGTTGGAAATGGTACAGGAACAAGTAATGGATCAGTGGGAAGAAAGAAAGGCATAGGGAAAAGGTTGCTCGAGAGTACCTTACACCAAAAAGGAACCAGATCCAGCACAAGTCAGGCGAGATATGATGCTTTTGAATGATTACAGGAACATGAGACTGTGAACTCAAAGAAAACATCATGAGCAACAGTGAAACCAAACTGTAAATCAGGCTTTGGACTCTGGCCCTTGAAAGTCACCTCTGCCTGGGGCTCAAAGGCACTTGGATTTGAATGTCTTCTCTTGGCTTCACTTTGCTGAATGGATGTAAACTGCACAGCAGGGATGAACCTGCTGATCCTTCCTACAAGCTCCTGTAGAATGAAGCAGGATCTTCCCTTCTCACACGCATGCAAACACTGGCATGACAATATGCAAAAGGCAACCTACCAAGGTGACAGGACAACTTAGCACTCTATCAGGCTTTGTGGAGCTGTGTGAATAACTGTCTGCCACTTCAGTGGCTGAAGCAGATGCAGGTTAGAAATGAATCCACACTTCTCACCTGCTGCACGGTTTGACTAGAGGACAGAACTCCACGCCTTCTAGTTTAAACCTTCAAGAACCTCACCCTTCACTTTCTGCTATTAAAAATTATTTCAACACTTCAGTATTTTCATTTTGACCTGTCCTGTTCTCAGGATAAGTTTCTATCTGAAGGTTATAATCTTCCAACAAATGGAAAAACCACCATGGCATGGCCTGCAATAGCTTCAGCTTTGCAAACTAAGGTTAGAAAACCAGCTCTGAGGCTATTTTCATCTTGCTTTTTCAAATCAGTTCTGTGAATTCCAGTTCTGAGTTCATCAGTTTGTCCCTGCAACTCATCTGAGCCATCTGCTTCAGAGGGCCCGAATTCAGAGAGAATGAAGAAAAAGATAATATCAGAACTTTTAATGAGACTGCTAAACAATGTGGAACACGGAATTCAGCAGCAGGGATCCCGGAGCCTTCACATTCCTCAGTATCTCCCTTCCAGAATGAAGAGACAAGGTCAGACTGGGCAATAAATCAGAAACAATATTTGGAGTCTCTGCAGCAAACAGCATCTGCTGTAAGAGCTAACAGTCAGGGTCCAGCATTTGGTTCCAGTTTTTCTTTCTCTTAACTGCAAGCACGAAGAAACTTATGAAGCTATTCAAATAAATTAAAAGATGTTTTTAAGAGTTTCAAGAGCTTTCCTGAGCCCTGCCTACTTCAGCCTGCTATGGCGTTGGTTGGGGGTGGATTCATGACCAAGGATCAGTCCTGCAAGCCTTAAACAACATTCAGCAACGTATAATGAAAGATGTTTCAGTGTCTGGAGAGCTTCAGGGCAGGCTGCTGAAGCGGACAGCTCTGGAGATGGCTGAGCACCTGTGCTGCTGATGAATGGCATTCTTCCAAGGCTCTCTGCTACATTCTTTCCATGTTCTTAAAGAATGACTAAGCAATTGTTACCCTCGAAACCTGAATGAATCTGTATTTTTGAACCATGTTAATATTGAAAGTGTATTTTTAGGCGCTGTATGCGTGTCAAGCTGTTCTCTTGGCAACACAAGAGCAGCTCAGGCGACCAGCAGCACAGGCCAGCAGAACGGCATGATTCACAGGAATCAAACTCTGAACAGATGCTTCTCCAAATCGCTTCTGTGATACTTCTCAATTACAGCTCCCACATCCTGACTTACAGGGCTGTCTAAGCTCTTGGCTTCACTTCGTCAAGCTGCCAGCCAACACATGCACTGATAAACTTATTTAGCAATCCTTGGTGTAGCCCTTCTGTTTCAATTCTTTGCCGAGCGCTGATTTAACCTGACAGCCTTCTCGACTTGACAAAACCAACGAGCCTGGGGTTTGTGCCTGATAACATTAATAAGTTGAGCTGCTGTTAAAGACAGAACTTGGGTTGAAAAGCTTATACCATGTAAGAGAATGAAGCCAGTCCCTGGTACCTCAGCACTGGATAATACCTCCACTGAGAGCATTAGGGAGTGAAAATGATCCGTCCTTGTTGGTGGCCAGGAACAGGAGACAGACTGCCACAGCTCTGCTTCTCTCCACACACAGTCCCACAGACCGCACATTTGTTCTGGCAGAGCATGACAGTATGGTGGAAAGGGAGGTGGCAATAAAAACTAAACCCTAAACTCACTGCAAGATTAATGGCTTGATTCCCTACACATCTGCACTTCCTCTCGGAGCTTCCAGTTGTTATGGGTCAAGCCCACCTGGCAACTAAGTACCATGCAAATGGTGCCACCCAGCAAAGGGTGGACAGACGTAAGCACACACACTGAATGCATACATTCACCAAATCAGGTTAAAATGACTATTAACCTACAGGGCCCTCTTATGGGCTCCCAAACAGAATTCGCCATTCCAACTTCAACCCCACAGGAAGGGAAGGACCCATACGGTGCTTTATGCAGACATAAACATATCATAGCACCAGCCTGACTCAAGAGAAGTAATGGCTAATTTCAGAGGTAATACAGCTGGAGATACTTTAATATATCCTGAATCTACTTTCTCAAGTGCCTCTTTCTCTAGATTACTCTAAAATAAAATGTCACCTTTAAAGTAACACAAACTGGAGAGAACTTTTCACTAAGAAAAAGACCAGCACGAGCTTTTCTCACACTCAATAAAAAGAAATCTCTCAAGTTCAGACTCGAGCTCCTGTGAAAGAAAACACAGATTTGGATGAATACCGCTGAGCCCCCTGCAGTGATTGACAGCAGACAGAAGAGTCCCTGGTGCCTCACAGACACAAGTCAAGGCACAGTCCCAGTCCTGAGGCCTTTATCATCTGAATTCAGAAATGAAAGCACGAGAGGCTCACAGTGGGGGCTGCACCTGCAGGCAGCACTGAACAAATTTACTGTCGCAGTGTCCTGCAGAAGCCAGTGGGACATTTTCATGCACACGTGTCCATGTTATTGCTCCAGGCCTTTATGCTAAAGTATTAGGACCAGCAAGGGGAGAAGGTCCTTTCCAACCTTAACTATTCTATGATGCTATGATTCCAACTGCTCTTCCAGTCTCATGTGCCACTAAGAACACCTCTGGGAAGTGCATTTCCAGTTCTGAATCAGATATGTGCGTCCCTGGTTGTGGTGTGCAGAGGTTTTCTCAGCTGCCAAGCCCCACTCAGCGAGCGGCTCATGGATTTGTAAGGGGAGCAGCTGTACTTCCCAGCTATGTAGATGGAGTATTTTGGTTCAAGCCTGCTTCGGTGCCCAGTGGCAGTGGCCTCCTGTCAGCTGCCATGTAATGAGCTGTGTTTCCCAACAAAGCCACTTGATTAATGAGAGCATAAACAGCTTCATGGCACTCCCAAAAAGTTGAATATGTATTACATCCGATCTAATTGCACCAGCTATCATAATCACCATGGCCTTGATCAAAATGTCACTGAAATCAACAGGAGTATTACCACTGGCATTGGAGAACGCACATTAAACCATTTCCTACCTTCTTTTACTTAGTTCCTAGCCCCAGAAGGATGGTCCTTGTCTTTTTCACTTCAGTGTAAAGCCAAAAGGTTTTACTTACTTCAGTGTTAGACACACTCACAGACCCTGGTGCATGAGAGGGCACTCTGCATGTGAAAACATAACAGTTCACTGAACAAATACGGACACTACAGTTTACCCATGTTTGAAAATGCAAGAAGCAACACAGATAAAGATAGAATTAGAAAAGAGAGGGGTTGTTCCAAGATAGTCAAATTTATCAGTCTAAAATCTGGCATTCAGACAAGGAAATCCCAATGATCTGACTATCACAGCAAATATATCTCTGCACTGCAGCACAAATTGCAGCAGTCAAGAGCTGGGACCCATTATGGAAAGGACCAGACAGGAAAGAGGTGTGTAGTGAGGGGATTTCTTCCATATCTGGACCCAGATAAGACCAAGGTGAAGATAGTACTTTCTCTCTAACCACAGCTAGAAAAGCAGACAAACTGGGGCACAGATGAGAGGAAACATGAGATTACAAGTTTCTTAAGCAGCTATAAAAAATAAAATCCAAATACAGCTAACTTCAATCTTTTTCTCTCATTTTAAGAACAAAAAGTCTCATTAGACATATGGACTCACTTCAAAGCATCACTTTAACTCTTCAACAAATAAAAACATCCACACAGAGTTTCCTAACCCACTGGCCGGTTTTCTTGTCCACAACCACAGTGTTTACTACATTTGTCTACTACAGCACAAATACTGCTGTACATGCCAGAGCTTGATGGACGACATCATCAAAAGCAACAGGCAGATCCTCAGCAGAGCATTAGCGTGTACCCAGCAGCGTGGTTATAGTCAGACAGAGCCTTAGTGCAAACAGATTAGGTGAAATGGCTACACAAATAAGTATGACACAGCTACACAAAGCCAACAAATACCTTCAGCCTGCTGACTGCTCATGAGCACTAACCACAGTAGAAACACAAGGCTAATTCCAAGCTATGCAAACACAGAAATCCTTAGCATTCTACAAATCATGCTGAAAGAGGACAGGAGGAGAAAGAGACTTGATGTGTTGGGTCTAGGGTGGGGGGTTTTGGTTATATTTTATATTTTAAGAAGTTCAACATATTTCTATCAGCTGATCTAACAGGTAAAAATACTCATCAAACTAATTCAGACAAACACCTTGCATGTTATAGGATTCAGAACCTGAAATTTAAATGTATGTAGCAGAACCCCTGTGTTCTAATAAAGTTCATGGGGTTCAAAGGACAGTTTATACACACACACATATATATATAAAATATATATATACACACATAAACACCCCTCAGTGAGAATCAGGCAAAAATTTGAAATGTTCAAGGCCAGGTTAGAGAGAGCCTTGGGTAACCTGATCTAGTGGAAGGTGCCCCTGTCCATGGCAGGGGGTTGGATCCGAATGATCTTAAGGTCCTTTCCAACTCAAACTGTTCCAGGATTCTATGACTTCATCATCTCCTACAGTTACCTTCCTTTCTAAATTGGCAAGAACTTGATAAGGAAACCACACTATTTTCTACAAGACCTGGTCGAGTTCAAAGTTCTCTGCAATGCATCTACAGACAGCAATCCTTTTCCAGAACGAGCATTATCAAAAGATGCATACATTCACATCAATGGACATAGAAAGGCAAACGTACTCATGCAGAGATATATTCAGATAGTTTTGCATTGACCTAACCAGGAAGCAAAACCAACTGAAGTAAGTCTGCATCCCAACCCCAAGAAACATTTTATCTCTTCGAAATAAGTGATTGCTCACAGAAAACAAAAAGCTGAAGCATATCAGAGCCACTGCTCAAAAATGCCACACTGAATTCACTCAGCGTTAATGAAGATTGGTGAGAACCTACAAAATCTACATCTTTCACTATACACCAGCATTACCTATTCCTGATGCATCCTCCCTACCTAGAATGTGTAGAAATGCAAAGTCTTATTTTTGGCCTCCTCAGTCTATCTGGCTCTCAAAAGACACAAGCACAGAGGCAGCCTGTGTTCCCTGCAGTACACTGAATATCAGTGTTTTTTTCTACTTAAAGGCAACTGAAACCAATTCTTTCCCATGCTGCATAACCACAACTGTCAGACACTAACTCCTGCAATAGCACTCCATCATAAGCTTTTAGAAAAAAACAGGAATGTGAAGCTCACTGCATCTCCCCCTTCTCCTTGTCTGTTCTGGCAGGAAGAGTCTTTAAGAATTCCAACAAGTCACTGACCCATGATTTTTCTTCCTTTCCTAGAAACCATGCTGACTTTCTTTTATCTCTTTTCATCTGTTAGGTCTGTTTGCTCACCTCTCCCCATTTAAACTTTTCCCCAGAAGTGAGGCTGAAAGAATTATTCTGGGGTTTCTGGACACTGAACAGAGAAATGTGAATTTGCTGATTCAGCAGGCTAATCCTTAGCTGAGGATTATCTCCATGACAGATGTTCTAAGGTGAGGCCAAAAGATGACCAAAATTATCCCAAAGACATCAATTTTGAGCAAATTATGAAGTCACTGTCTTATCCACAATCTTCTGTGGAGTGAAAGAATCAGCTGGGATGGTTGACGTGATTACCCATCAACATTCCAAGGACTTAAACTGACTTTCAATCTACAGAGTTCACTTGATGTAACAAAACCCTTCCAAGACCAGACACCCTGCAAAACAGGATAGTTATTACACCAGGTCATGGTGCCAGATGGTTAACCAAAGTTGTAGAAAAGAGAGAACCAAAATGAGTAGCAGTGCAGGTCAATCCTTCTTCTTAGGGACAGGGAAAGAGGGGAGTTTTGTGCATGCTTCCCACTGCTGTTTTCTTGGTTATCACTGGTTAAATCTCACCTCTACAATATTTAAACCTCACTCTCAAAACTGCATTTAGTCTTGGCAACTGGAAGCCAAAAGAAATGTAAAAGTACAGTAGGCAACTGTCCTTCATTTCCTTCCTTCACTCTTACATATCCTGTGTGCAACTGGAATGCTTCTATTTGATTATCCAGTGGAGCAAATGCTACAATGAATGCAATCATGCCTTATTATCCTGCATGTCTGTAGCCTACTGCAAATTTATGTACAGATGTTTTTACACAGCTTGGGTTTTTAGCTACAGGGTCTATAAAACAATAGAAACTATCTGAAGTGTTTTCAAGCCAGCAAAGGATAAAGGCACTGTAAAGCAGTCAACTGGATAAAAGCCATCTATGGCTGACAGGAGGAGAAGAAAAACCTCAGAGGTTTCTCAACTATAAATGCACCGGCTTTCTAAAACAACACGTGGCTGCAGACTGCAGCCACTGACCACACTGGAATGTGTGAACAGAGGTAAAAATAAAGACTCAGGCAGTGGAAAGAAGAAACACAAACCTCTGGCCTGTTGAAGAGTTAAATGAGGATTTCACTGACCTGAAGAATTGGCTGCTGCCCAAAGAAGCTGAGCTTCTACTGGGAAGGCCTGAGAAGAGGTAGCATTGCCTCCAGCTGCAGGGCCTGGACTGTGACTTGGGAGCTGTGGCTTAGTCCCCAGCCAGCTCTTTCCTTTGGCATGTCCCTTCACATATCCAGGCTTCATTTTCTCGCCCAGTACAATGGGGGTAACAGTTCTGATCTCTTCGGTAAAGAGCTTTGTATTTTACTCAGGAGAAGCCCTATTTACAAATTCATTTTCTTCTCTCAAGAAAATGATTTTTAAAAATAAAATGCAAAAAGTGACTTAGTGCCACAGGTCTACCAGGGAGGCACCGTAAAAGAATGGGTAAGCCACTGAATCGGGAGTCAGGAGGTGCCAATCCTGTTCCTTGCTCTTGGATAAGACACAATGAGCAAATGCTTTTATTACTTCAGTCTTTCCCCTGTCCACCTGGCCTGAAGTGTGTCATAGGAAAAATCCTGCCTTCTGCTGCAGAGAAACTTGGGCTGGCATTTTTAGCACAGACAAGAATAGCAATGGGTATAGCTTACTGACAGTAGGTTTGACACTAGAAAACAACATTATTTCTCCTTCCACAGCCTTATATTATAGAAGAGAAGCAGGATGACCTACGAAAGCAGAAAAGATGATTTTGGTTTACATTTATTCTTGTGAAAATCCCCTGAGAACCAAATCCTCAGAGCAATGGTAAATGCTGGGGCTAGGGTGTGAACCTGGTGAAGCAGTGCAGAAAGCATGTAAAATCTGCGCATCTCCACTGACATGGATAAGGAGAGAGACAACAGCAGAAATACTATAAACCCCAAAGACAGAAACAGTCTGTCCACAGACCTAATATAATGAGATTGTTCCGCTTGTGTCTGCCTCAAAAGCTTGTCAGCTTCACACACACAGTAGCAAGGAGCAGTTCCAGAGCTTTTCCTGACAGTTGTTTGGCAGCACGTACTAAGCTGGACATCAATTAGGCTTCTGCCTTCAGCTTATCTGCTTGCAAACACAATGACCGCTTTCAGAGATCAACAGCAGAGATTTCTTTAAATCATGATTAAATGCCATTTAGCCATAAGCAAAGCCTCAGTTCTCAGGCAATGTCCCGCAAATCATCCCTCATTCAGAAAATAACCAAGGCAGAAAATTGCAAGGGGATAAAACCATAATTCTGAAGTTCTAGCATTACATATTCAGGTGACTCATACAACAAGAACTGCTGGTCACACAAGAGAAGAAGAAACATGAAAAAATTATGTTTCTAATTGGCTTTCACTCCACTATAGCAGGAAAACTCATCAAATCGCTTCTGAGAGACACTATCACATAAATTCACTAGAAACTGTTAGTTAAAACAATAATAATGTGTCCTTTCAATAACGTAGGAAGGGAGTGAGGGGTAAAAAGATGGGGAAGGGAACATCTTATGCAGGTATCTGCCCTTTAAGCCAGGAGACCAAAATTCCCAGGTGCTTTGTGTACATGTCTATATAATTTCACGCAGACATAAATGGCCCTGGAGTGGAATGCAGTACGTGTTTGCACCTGTACCAGTCAAACTGCACAGTGATTTAGCACAGAAAGTGAGTTATGACATGGAGCTGAAATGAAAGAGTACAGTCAGTGTATAAGAATAAATATCAACAAAGTCATGGCAAATATTTTCCTTCACAACATAGTCCTTTTAATAAAGGCAACAGAAAGAAGCTTAGTTATACACCAATTTGACATTAAGCTAGGATTGGGTTTGGAGCTTTAGATGCCTGATGGGAGAGTACCATAAGACACGTTCTGTAGCCAGTGAGTTTGCTGAGGATATCTTTCATTCAAATAGTCATCAGCACCCTCCTTGTACAGTGATGATGTGATGGCCTGAAGGATATCTCTCAGAAACATGTTGCTTGGTAAAGGAATATTACAGTTCCTTTCCACAGCATTGTGGACAATTTTTCCCTTGTATTTATCAAAACACATGACCACAGACTTTCAGTAAAACCCCCAGAGAAGGTAAAGTTTAGAAGCTAAGAGATGCTTAAACATTCCACACCAACTTGGGGGCAACTCACAATAAGGAAGACAAAAACTTGAGTGAGGTTTTGAGTGAGCAACAAGAAGAGCAAGATTTAAGATCAGCAAAGATACACTAATAGATAGCAGCAGGATGGTAAGCTGATTTTGGTCATACTGCCTCAGTTGACAAAAAGGACTATGTGTGTCTTTCAGCAGCCAGCTTGTATACCTATGAGCATTAATTATGAATAGCAGTTTGATGGTGGGGGAAATGAAAAGCCAGGTATAGAGCACGAAATGTGTTATTTCTCTCTGCTGACAGTGTTTAGTTCCAAATCACTGAGAACAAGCTACCTTCAAACAGATACCTCCACTGTGAGGCCTATTGTTTTAACTTGTGGGATGGGTGCTCACTAAGCAGACAGACAGGTAAATAATTGGAAAACAGAAGTCCTTAAAACACATTTTGGGGCTACAAAAGGAGAATGATGTATGGAGAAGAACAACTAACGAAGTGCTAGAGGTTTATGAAGAATAAAGTGTAGTAAACGTAGGGAAATTCCATGAGCTCAGTAGGCAGGCCATGCGGTTAGCGTGATGGAAGACAGACCAGCCAGGCCTCTCCAGGGATAGCAGCCTCTTGGTGTCCAGGCCCAGCTGAACAAAGAGAAGATGAAGGAGCAAAATTGAGCAAGAGCTTCTAAGAGTTCTGAAATACCACCAAAGAGAAATAAACCCTTGGCAAAAAGGCAAGGAAAGCAGGGTAATGGTGAGAGCCACCAAGGGTCTGTGATACTGAAAGCTGGGGACTGGAAACACAGGGAAGAAGGAACAATGACAAACATATATGAGATCTATCACTGACCCTTCCTCCACTAAACGCAAGTTCATTCTTGCCCTCAAGACATGAAAGAATAGAAAGATGAAGAAAAAAGTTGAGATAACTGGAAACTCAGTCACTAGCACTCACAGATTAATGAACTCCTATGAAGAACAGACTGATCATTCACCCCTCTTGTACAAAAAGACCATGCAATGAGACGAGCTAAGCTTCAAGCTAAGGACAGTATTTTGTAGTTGGCTACTGTGTCTCTTCCAGAAAGACGCTCATTTTTCAGCAAAGGAGACCAAGAATCCATCACTGCGCTTCGTATATGGAATGAAGAAAGACAAACCTAAACATGGCTACTGAGCTGCAAAACAAACCCAATTCAAATACTCCAATTTCTGTAACAACAAACAGAAAATAAATCTCTATAAAATAGTATCAACACTTCATTCAACCAATTACATTGCACACATTTCAAGGTTTTGTATAAATCAGTAAGAGAGCTGATGCATTTAACAATAAATATGTAGTCTGTTAAAACTGGCATGCCTGGCTTTATTTTTTACATGGATGGAGGGGAACAGATTGTGTATATATACCCTTTGTATTTTCTGTTTGACTTGTATTTCCAAAAGCAGACTGGGTCAGCTTCACTGTGGTTTCCACTGGGTTTCATTTTCTGGCTCCCAGACAGCATTGTTTCTTTGCAAGGTTTGTATTTCAGGGATTTTGAATGCTCAAACAGCTTTGTAGGCATGTCAACTGATTTTCAGAAAGTGCAAAGGATCATCTGCAGGGTATCAGGCTTTCTAAAGATGTCTCAGGTACCCCAAACCAACTAATCCCCCTAGAAAAAACCTTCACCAGGTTCCTGACAGAGGCCTAAAGGAGGGTCACATGTCTCAGACAGCATACAAGAACAGGATTAGGATCCTGACCTTGCTCACTAACAAAGTCCTCCCTGAGCCTAATCTAAGCAAGATTTTCCTCTGGTCTTTAGCTGTGAGCCTGCAAACAGCTACGCACACCTGAAGCCATGTCCCTGAAACAAGGAGAAGCGCACACGGGACACTGAGGTGAGGAAGAGGAAGGGTTATGGCAGCAGGAATTCCTCATTACTTGAGTGGCTGTGCTCATCCCAGGGCTTCTAACAAAAGTTCTGCAATCTTATGTTACACTTACTTGGCACACTGCTTTTTCAGTGGGAATTTGGAAGAGGAGAGATTGCTAGCTGGTGAAAAGAAATTGGAAGGCTGCTATGGGTAGGGTGGGGCCTGAGATGGTAGTGATGAATATGCCCAATAGCACAGTTCTGCACTGTCTGGGTTGTACAGCCGAGCATTTATTCCCTAGCAACCAACAGACAAGGGGAAAAAGTCTTCCACTGCACTGTATCACAGCTCCCTTTGGTTCCATAAAGCCAGCCTGACACTCTATTGCCATACAGAGCCACAAGTGATGGAAAAATTAGCAGTGCTGGGAGGTCTCTTCCTTTCACAAACTCTGAATCAACCTGCCAGTGTTCCTTTAAGGGGCATTTTAACCTAGAGTATGTTCATTTCAATGCATTAAAGTGTGCTTGGTTTTGGTCTGAAGGACAGCCCCAGCAAGCCTTTTGCTAAAGTCAGGCACTGCTTCTCTAATGAATTGTTTTAAGCAGCAGGTATTTCTATTTACTCTGGCATCAACTAAAAACCCGCCCTGGAATATACAGAAACATTCAACACGAACCACTATGGAAAATGTTTTTAATGTGAGAATTCTTTTTCTTTTCCACTCACAGCAAAGCAGCTTGTCCTTTCCCTTTCCTTAGGGATTAATTCTCTGTTGTGACACTCTCAGGGGACTGGAATCAGTATCACGTTGGGAAGAAGATTTTAATGAACAGTGTACAGTACCAGCAGGACGACCAGAATTGTTACTTGGCTGTGGGCAGAAGGCCACCCAACTGTGCAGCAAACAGCCAAGGAGAAGGTAGGAATGTGCAGTGCTTTATTCATGTGTTTTACATGGAATTAAAAAAGGATGAAATCTACTTGGAGACCTGGACCAAAGGCTGTTTGAGCACATTTTGAAACACTTTACTACGATAAACTCATCAGAAGAAAGCAGGGTGTAGCTACAAAGGGGAGGAAGTTGGTTAATAGCACCATAACATGCAGCTCTCTGATAACAATTTTCACCCATCGCTCTCTGACAGCATTTGGAAAGAAGGACTAAGATATGAAGACACTGGTGCAGCAGGATGTCATCTCTGCAGTCAGCAGCACAGTGGCAAAATCAAACCCCGATTTCCCCATTCACATATCGGAGCCGGGAAGAGGCAAAAAAAGGACACAAATTATGGAAAGATTACTAATCTTCAGGAGTGATGGAAGTTACCTTTGAGCCCTTTAATTAAAGGCAGCCAGTAGATGGGAATGTTGTTCACAAAAGCATTGATTCATTTGTGGAAACAGTCTGGAAAACTGTTTCTCAATCACCCCTGCTCTGACACTTGGTTTTCTCCAGGCAGCTACTCCTTCAACTAACCCTGCCCATCTGCAGCATACGCACTACACTCTGCTTTCTTTACCCCAACATCAAGCCACAGAAAAGCACATGTGACTGCATAAGAGGTAAAGACATTTTTAACCAGGGAAATTTAAGGATATTTAAGACACATTCTCATTTTCCATTTCCCAATTCCGCACTGCCCCCACTTTTATTATTAGCTGAATACAGGGAAGCTTCAGCTTGGATCTGGGGTAACATGTACACTGAGGAATATAGGCCAAGCTTTGCCTTGAAATATGCAGGATCATTCCTAACTAACCGTAAAGCTGCTTATTTGGCACTAGCAGTGGAAATATTGAACGAAGGGGCATTCTCAATCTGCTTATGTCACAGAAAGGTTGGATCCTGACAACGTGCAAGGCTCCAAGCTGCAGCCTGATATTAATAGCTAGACATTAAACTCTCAATTTGGCTGGCTTAGAGGCAGCTCAATTGGAACAAAGATTTTTCTGCAGGAAACGGCAGATCTGGTTAGAGTCACATCACGAGAGATGAGTCTGAAGCAGCAGCACACTGCAAGTTCTTTGAGTGGTGTGTGACAAAGCTGCATTGCACAAAGCCAACCTTCCCTGCTCAGGCCGCAGAGCGTATCAGGGGTTCCACAGCAGAGGCTGTGGAAGCACAATTGTTGTAAATCTATTGCACACAGTCATGTTGTTTTCCTTCCATCTCCCTCCTTTGGAATTCATTCCTTCTCAGAGCTAACTCACACACCCAAGTGGAGCAATGAGCATTAACAAACTATTTCTTTAACAAACGTGGTCCTGTTTCTTGATGCAGGCAGTGGGGTCTCACCCCACAAAGACATACCTACATATTTTCACCATTTTTGAGCTTGTTTCAGCCATTATGTAACCTTCCACACTACTCTGGCAGCTGGGCCAAGAAAATTTGAACCAAGTCCCCAGAGCAACTGGTTTCAGTGAGGGGCCCCTGCCAGAACACAAATATAAACCTCCTGCTGCTGTTTTCTCTCGGTGTCTGCATGGCAGGCAAAGTTTCCAGACAGGTTTTTCAATATGGATCTTTTAAGCACAGATGAACACCTCTTATAAGCCATTTAAACTTCATAATCCCACTTCCGAACAACGCTGGGCCTCCATACTTCCATCAGGGAAAGTTTTGCTTCCATATTTCTCATAAGAAAATCAAGGAACTGTCACTAAAACACGCGTTACCTGCAGCTGAGTCCTCTGATTTCAGTACACATCGTCTAATAGATTCTTTGTCGTCTCTTAAACATGACTAAGCAACATTAGATTCTGGACTTGTATTGCATCATATAATCAAAGACATCATGCTGCTTTAGGTGAGAAGTTCTTAAGTCATGCAATCTCCTGTAGCTTTGCACTCAAATTCCTCATTTTATGGAGGCAGACAGAAGCATTCAGCTTGTGACTTGTCATTCTGTGACTTGACAAATGTCACACAATGAGTCAATGCCAGAGCTGGGAAGAGAAATCAGGAGTCTACAGCCCAGATCCTCTGCCTTATATAGGCTAGTAGCCTCAGTCTCCTAGTTTAGGGGAACGCCTGCTCACCAGAAAGATGTTTCTTCCTTTACAGGATGGCAGCGTACCACATTGCAAGCGCCAACTTCACCCATAAGCAGGTATAAAACCACATATGCATCTGCTGAGATCATGTTCTTAATATATAGAAGTGAAGCATAAGGCAAGAAATGAAAGCAAGCTGCTGTTCTAAAGAACTTTGGGGAGCGTTATAAGCTCAGCATCACTGAAAGACCAGATATGATTCCACTGTGCTAGCTTCTTGCTTTCGCAGGTAACATTGCTGTTTTGGAGGGTACTATCTGGGAGCTAGAATTAGGAATAGGAACCTGGCAACAACAGAGACAGCACATTACTTCTAGATTCAGACAACAGAAACAGAAGAGGGGCATAGAAAGCATGTAAGTGAAGGCACTGGTGCTTTGCTGCCACATAATGAAACTGTCAGGGAGAAGGAAGGAAGGAAAAGTAGGACTGAAGACAGCAAAGAGGCCAGACTGGTTTTCTGTCCTAGGAACATTCACCTTTAAATATTGTGGAAAAACTATGCTGAAAAGAGTCACAAATGAGTTTAATCTTTATTGTTCTGATCTTCCACTTTCTCCACTGCAGCCACAGCCTGCAGCAAGTCACAGCACAAGAAAGTACTTGGGTATTGTAAGAACAGAAAAGAAGTTATAAAAATATTTCCTTAGTCATGCTGTCTATGGTAATATAATTCCCTGAATAGAGATCTTCAACAATACTGTCTTTACAAATGGAAAGACCTCTGACCTTAGTCAGCATGCGTCTTCCATTAGCTTTTGTTCTTTCTTTTTGTTACTTTATTGCATCTTAACCACAGCCATCTCCAGATGCAGGTATACGGTACAAAAACCCTTCTCAGGGCAAGCGTGTTTTCATTTGGGCACAGAATAAATGATTGTGAGGGATTCTGACTGGGAAAAAAAGACCCTGGACATAGAGGCCAATCCTTGCCCATGTCTGAAAAGAAAATGTGTGTGCTTTTCAGTTCTGTATTCCCTCCTTTTACCTGATCAATCCCCACAACACACAGGGGGAAGGACCTGCCTTCTGAGTTGAGGCTTCTGTAGGTAGTTCCAAAGCTCCTGCTGAACACATTTCCTGCCCTGCTCTTCACCACCCACTACAGGGTGGTAAAGCAAAGCAAACCCTAGATCTGTGTCTCTCTGAACACTGGACTATAAGATCAGCTGAAAATCAGGATCTATTCCAAGTTTACATAGGATGTAGGATACGGGGCCACTTGACTTGGAGGCAAGTCTAAAAAAAGTCATGCAGTCATCATGGAGAGGATGTTGAGCTGTGCCTCCAAACACTGCTGCTACCTAAAGATACCAGGAGGACAGGTACAGTGAAGGTTACTGCTACCTAAGCTAAATAAACAAAGTATTTAACATGTGTGATGTAAGGACCCTATGTATCCAGGGTTTAGACAAGATTAAAGGCAGTTAGAAAGTAGGAGAAATAGGAGGCAGAACCAAAGATTTAACTTGGCTTTCCTACAATGAGGTATTCTTTGGTGTCTGAGTGACAGGTTGACCTGAGAGTGTTACACAGGTTCTTACAATGGCAAATACATTCATTACTTTGCAAGTTCTTGTTTTAGGTGAGAGAGCACTGAAAGGAGCATTATACAGACACACAAAAGACAGTTTCTTAATCTCCAGTTATCTAATTCGATATCTATTTCAATGCAGGAATATTTCAGATCACTTCCTGAACTCGGAGGCCTCCAATGCTTACAAGGGGTTAATATTTAATTAACATTTTATTTATAATTCATACCCTGCTCAACTAATCTTTATCTGTATCACATAGATACGCAGAATAGCAAAAGCAACTTTATAGCAAACCAAGCCCAGAAAGCTCCTCTTATCACGGTGCTGGCTATCAAAACACTCTCCCCTACTTCTTTTACTTACCCACAGTGTCACAAGGCTCGTCTTTGTGTACGCAGAAATCTGTCCTAGAAAGAAAAACAGAACAGAAGTGAAATGTATCCTGTGCCTCCAGACTTGAGGCTAGGGAAAAGCGGCGATGCATGACTCACATATCATGGGTGTTGAGGTTTGAGGGGTTTTTACAACTGCTGTGCAGGCTACATGATGACAACACAGATAGCACTGATTGCTACTGCGAGATTGCAGCAATTACATGAATCAGCTCCATATACTACAGCCAGTTCAACAGACCTCGGCATGTAAAAGAGCACTGCCTCACAGTGTGATGTCAGACTTCTGCAACTGAATTAAAACTGAACCTCTTATTTTCACAAGAGAACTGTAACAGAAAGGAGCAGACACCCTGTGATGCAACAGCACATTAAAAGTGGGAGGAGGAGATGTGTGGGGACATTGCCTGGAAACACAAAACTGAATATGTATAGCCAGAAATCCTTAATTCTTCAGTTTTTATTCTTCTTACAGTAGTATAGTAAAGGACAAGAAAGAAGCAGGATCTGATAGAGAAGATTGATGTTGACAAAGCAGAAGGAAGAGATCTTCAAGATTTGCCAGGTAACAGCCAGGTGAATTGGCTTCAGCTATATTCATTGCAGTCCAATTTGCCATTTTATGACTTGAACCCAACACAGAGAGGTTCAAGAGACTATATTTGGTCTCTGTTACTCCCCCACATTTCATCAAAACAGGAGACACTACTACCTGTGCCCTTGACACCCACAAATCAACCAGGGATCCACGGAACTACATTAAACAGAAAGAATAAAAAGCCTTAAAGCTCACCATCTAAGCAACGATACTTCACATGAGAAGATGTAAATAAGATTCCTCATGACAGAAAAACAAGTGTGAGAGAAAAAGTATTTTACAACTAAACTAATGGTTTGAATGCATTTCAACCTAAGCTTTTAGGAGCTATCTTCACCAGACCTGCTTTGCAATGTGATCTGCTATGAAGAGAAGCTGGAGAAAAGCATGTGTTAAAACATTTCAGGAGCTCCCAAGGGAAGCTGAGGAACCATAATCTCTATCATTATGGCTTTCCTCACCCTGCGGGGAGGCTACTGAGAGAATCATATTAGTACATTTGGAGTGTGACATTTGAAATGCCTGAGTGCCCAGTGGGAGTCTGAGTTTAAGAGTTTGGCAGGGAGAAGATTAAAAATAGTTAGCGAAAGAGAAATTCTTAGAAAAAGAAAGCACTTGGAGAAAGATAAAAATAGGGAAAGATTAAAAATACTTCTTTGTGAAGAAAAATATGAAACTAGGGTTACAGCAAAAGGGATTTAAGGTCTAGGACTGCAGCTGATGCACCCAAACCCTTCACACCAAAGTCCTTTGAAAGTCACAAATCAAGCTGTCAAGGGCTTGGAAGGAGAGAAACAACAGCTTCTACTAGCTTTTGTTAAGCAGACATTGAAAACCAACCATGCTAAAATGCAGAAAAACCATAACAACCACCGAAGTGTTAAAAAATCAGACAGGAACAAAACAGAATCGGAAGCTGCGACCACACACCCGCCCCAGCTTTCATTTTTCACCACAGCCTGACTGTGTCTCGACACCTTGGCATTCCAGCCTTTCCAGAGAAGACTAATGACAGTCTCCTGATGGAGCTGGCACAAGCACGCCTGCTTGAGTTCCCAGAGCCAACTTGACAGAGGTTTATTTAAGGACTTATTATGTTATATAAACTGGTAAATCAAACAGATGCTTTTCTTGTGACAACAGATAGCTGAACTATTAGTAGATGGCAGGAGGCCATTGCTAGAAAAGCATCTCTTTGCAGGGGCTGGCCAGCTCTGCAAATAAAGCACAGCAATTTTGCTCCTGCACCTTGTTCTACACTGAAAGGTGTCTGGTACTTTCAGGCAGCTCCTTACAGAAAAAAACACCATGCCATAAAATGAGGGGTCTTGTAAATGATCCAGCAAACTTCCAGACTCTCCTACAGAGGCAGAGCACTCCTTGTCTGTAACAGAGTGCTGTGATGCTCTCTGGCCAGGGAAGAACTTGAAACAAGTCAGCAAGAACTGACTAGATCTGCTCAATTCACTGCACACAGGCCTCCAAGTACAAAACCTCCTCAACCTGTCCTTTAAACTGTCATAAACACAAGACTAAGAGACACCATCCTTCTACTCAAAATGCTAAACCTTAAATCCTCCAGACCTACTGTAAACTTTTTACCCCAAAAGAAAAACACCTCCAAACTTTTAGTCCCCAATGAGCTTGGAGAGTCTCAGACTTCTTCCAAAGGCAAGCAGCCACTCCATCACAAAACCTATATATTGAAACTCCACAGGCCTTTCAGTCAGAGGGGAGAAAATACTTTAAGAAAGATCTACCCCACCTGTGGATCAATCACACCAGTGAGGTAAGATGGCCTCATCATGGCACTGAAACTGCTCTGCTTTTAAAAAGGTATCAATCACAGGTCTGTCCCTGGTGTGTCTTTGAGCTTGAATCCATCTATATTTTTTACACAAGAGCTTGACATGAATGATACTATAATGACACTCCAAAGTTATAAAAAAGATACCTTAATTGCATGTGCAAAGTCTCCTATCACAGAGACATCCTTTTGTTATGAGAATCTTTTATAGAGCTATGTTGGAGTGAAACTCTTACTCCAGAAGCTGAAGTTCAAATCTAAGATCTGACCTCATCACATTCAGTCTCAGATAATATATTGAAATCACATGCTGTAGCTGTGAAGCAATTTTACTCTCCACTTTCAGCCCCTAACTGAATCAAGCAGGACATGTGTTCTTATCTTCTAGGGACCTGTGAAAATCTCAGTCACTATCATTTGTGGTAGATAACTGCTCTTGTGCAGATTGTTTCCATTAGCAGACTTCAACAATTCTTCTAAAATAATGACAAGCCAGTTGTTTTGTTCAATAAAAATGGCCAGAAAAGAAGAGCTCAGAACTCCTACAGTCACTCTTCCATCTGGCTCACACGAACTGGAAAAAAATACCTAACTGTGCTAAGCTAAATTCTGCAATTCAAGTCCTTCCTGCAAGAAAGAAGGACAGTAGCTGAACTGTGCAACATGAATAAGAAGCATTCTGTTTAGCAGCCCCTTCCCAGCATCCTTCAAATGACATCTTTTGACCAGTTTCACCCTGCAGGGTCATAAAGCTAAAGGACAGAGGAAACTGGTAGAGCTGCCAAAGAAAACTTTCCATATCCATATATACATTTAGTAGCACTCTGCACCCAGTTTTCTCAATGCACATTGAATTGCTTCATTTGCCCATTTAATGGGAAGGCAAAAAGCTGGAGAAATGTGGAAGGGAGGAGCAGGCTGCAAATGGAAAAGCTACAGCACTGTGTCAGGCAAAAAACCCCATGGCTTTGCTTAATGACAGCTCTGAATGCTGTTCCTGTCAGAGCCGTGTCACTATTCTCTCTGCTATTATGTATCGCTAGTCTCATAAGTGGCCCAAGCACCTACAGCCAGGAGGTGAGGAGAACACCAGTGTGTCTGAAGATTTCCTAGGGAATGCAAAAGACAGATCAAGAGGGGGAATATGTTTCCAATGAGACATACTTCTAAGATCACTGAAGATACAGATCCCACAAAGAGAAGTTATTCTGGCCAGCTGTCCATTAAAATACAAAGTATATTACCGATACATGACAGAGATTTGAATTTCTGCAAGTTCAAAACCAGAATTTGAACAAGAAAAGGCAGATTATATATATAACACTATACTCAGACCTTCAGGGCTATAACTGTCTCATTACTCTCACTGTCTCATTTCTTTACTGAACTGGACAATGGTACATCTTATTTCACATAGCTTGCCTCTTTTCTGGAACTTGATTGGGGATACTATTAAAATCCCACAGGAGAGATATTTGTGATCTAGATAATCTGCTTCTGCATACAGATGAGTACATGGGGAACATCAGTTAGAGGTGAAGTTTCAAAAGACAAGTGTGCCTTGGTTTTTCAAATGAGCACAGCCAGACTGGAACCACAGGGATTTCTTCAGAGGTTGACCCTACAGAATCTGTTTCTAGTCCTAAAGCAGCTGCAGCTGCTGAAAATTCAGCTTCTGCTTTTTCGGGCGCAATTGCTTGTGCTGGACATGTTGTTGCTCCCACATCCTCTACCATCTGGACAGTCTGGGGAGGGTCCAGGGACAGACACACACACACACACACACATATACACACACTTCCAACGCCAAGAGTAGAAAGCCTCATTTCCCTGATGCTGGAATCATGATGCTGGGCCAGCAGTCTTCCAAGCAACATGGCATCCTCTACACAACAGAAGCAGAACGGGTTAAGGATCACAAGACATAGCAAGAACAAAGGAAAAAGACCACCAGTACACACTGATAACCTATTAAACAGGAAAAATGCTGTTCTGATGCACACCAATGTGCTCCTTAGACTGAACTTTCTCACAAAATCTGAACCTAGTTTCTAGCCCAACCAATCCTGTACTTCTCCAGCTATTCTGAGTGCAACCCCCTGAAAACCTATTGACAATTCTTCCTACAAAGTCTTTCCACAATTCTCTCAGAAGCTCAAGTCCAACTCATTTAGCCTGACATTATACATTCAATTTCATAAGCTGCAGAAAGACTGCACAGATTAAATGCTCTGCTTATTCCTTCACCAAGTGGTTTAAGCACATCAGAAGAGATTCACTATGCCTGGTTTGTCACGTGGGGCAACTGGATGCTGAGATGAATTCAGCAAAAACTGTCAGTTATTTATTTAAGCTCTGGTCTAGTGAAGTACATGCTTAACTATAACCAGGATGTGCAGCCCATTGACTTCAAACAAACACGCAAAGAGTTGTGCTCAATGGCTCAATGTCCAGCTGGAGACCAGTAACGAGTGGGGTCCCTCAGGATCAGTGTTGGGACCGGTCTTGTTCAACATCTTTGTCAGCGATATGGACAGTGGGATTGAGTGCACCCTCAGCAAGTTTGCTGATGACACCAAGCTGGGTGGCTCAGTTGATACGCTGAAGGGAAGGAATGCCATCCATAGAGACCTTGACACGCTTGTGAGGTGGGCTGATGCCAACCTGATGAAGTTTAACCATGCCAAGTGCAAGGTCCTACA